>PISX010002159.1:0-169455 GCA_004024625.1 Mellivora capensis | reverse complement strand
ACACCTACAGGAACTCTCTGAGCTACGCCTTCCGGAGCACCTGCCGCTTCACCGGCCACTTCTGGGTCACGGACACGGCTTCTTTCCCGACACCCCCCTGAACCCACCCCTGCCTGCTCCAGACGGCGCTCCCGCAGCATCCTCCCCACGCTCGGCCTTCCCAGAGGCGGGAGTGTTCCGGCCTTGCTCCAGACCAGACGTCCGAAGGGGACGCGGTGACCACCAGGACGCTCAGCGCGGACCCCTCCGACTCAGGACTGGACTTTGACCAAAGGGGACGCGGTGACCACTGGGACTTTCGGCCTGGACCGCTCGGACCCTGGACTGGACTTTGGCCGAAGGGGACATGGTGGCCACAGGGACACTTAGCCCGGACCCTTCCAACCCTGGACTGGACTTTGGCCGAAGGGGACACAGTGACTGCTACGACGCTTGGCCCGGACCGCTCCGACCCAGGACTGGACTTCAGCCGAAGGGGACGTGGTGACCGCTGGGATGCTTGGCCTGGACCCCTCCAACCCTGGACTGGACTTCGGATGAAGGGGACACGGTGGCCGAGATGCTTGGCCTGGACCCCTCCAACCTGGACTGGACTTTGGCCAAAGGGTTTGCAATGACCGCTGGGATGCTCGGCCCAGACCGCTCTGACCTCAGACCACACTGTAAAGAGGACGTGGTGGCCGCTGGGACACTTGGCCCGGACCCCTCTGACTCAGTACTGGACTTCATCCAAAGGGGACGTGGTGGCCGCCAGGACGGTCGGCCCGGACCCCTCTGACTGGACTGGACTTTAGTCGAAGGGGACACAGTGGCCGCTGGGACGCTTGGCTCAGACCCCTCCGACCCAGACCTGGACTTCGGCCGAAGGGGACGCGGTGGCCACGGGGACACTCAGCCCGGACCGCTCCGACCTTCCCCACACCAGCGACGTCCAGCCAACTTTCTCCTCGCCCCGTGTGCTCACTGGAACCGCACGTTCCGTTTCCTCCAACGGCTTCTCCTTTGCATTCACAGCTCGGCTGACCGCTGGCGCCCGAGGCCCAGGCTCTCGGGGTGTCAGGTCCGGACACGCCTGTCTCGCCGAGCTTCACCCCTGCTCGCTTCTGACTTCCAGCTTTGGACGTGCGACTCTCCCTTTCGCACGAGCACGTCGAGGCCGTCGTCAGGTTATGCACTGGCCTCATGTCCACACTGTGGTGTCTCTGGGATGAGGGAGGCCCGCAGGGAGGGAGACAGAGGAATGGCCGTCGGAGCCATCGTCACACGCGCATCCGTTAGGTCTGCTGTCTCTTGGGGGCAGCCTGCGGGGTCCCCAGGGACGCCGGTGCCATCCACGACCGCTCGGCACAGATCCCCATGAAAATCGAACAATGAACAACTTTAGATCCTGTGAGAGTCACCAGCGTGTGACAGACAGGAAGAGAGCAGCTGCTGTCGGAACACGGGCGCCGACACACGGTGGCCCCGAACCTCGCGTTTGTAAAAACCCAACAGCGGCTGCGCGCCCCACGGCCCAGCACCGGGAGACAAGGTCCAGCCATAATTAAAACGTTTGATGCCCAGACTATTTCTCAGACTGATTAAATCATAGTCTCTTGCAGGGAGACCCAAGACACTGGCAGTTTTCAAAGTCCCCCAGCGGATTCCCATGTGCAGCTAAGAACAAGAACTCCTTCGCAGGTGTCAACGGTAAAGGGAATTTCAACCGAACTAACATGGAGTCTTTGGGTTATGGTTATTCAAACAATTAAACGTTCAGGACGTACTTCCCCAAAAGGCCATAAGGAGACTATCAAATGCCTTACTTTACTGGACACATGACGTATGTCATGTCGTTATTTTGATTTACCATTCAAGGAATTCAGACAAAAAGGATGTATTAGTCTGCCATGACTTACTCTCTACTGAAGCAAGGCTGATGTCCTGGTGATCAGCAATTCTTTTCCTTTTAAGCTTTTATTTATTTATTTGAGAGTGAGAGAGCAACAGAGACAGCGAGAGAGAACACGAGTGCAGAGGAGAGGGAGAAGCAGGCTCCCCGCTGAGCAGGGAGCCTGACCTAGGACTTGAGCCCAGGACCCTGGGATCATGACCTGAGCTGGAGGCAGACACCTAACTGACTGAACCCCCCAGGCGCCCCAGCAATTCTTTTTCCACAACAGTCATTCTCAACTGGGGCAATTTTGCCCCCTGGGGGACATTTAGAAATTTCTGGACATGGTTTTGGTTGGGGGAGTGGTGGTGGCGTCCAATGAGTGGAGGCCAGAGACTGTGCTGACCACCCTGTCACGCACAAGAGTCTCCCACAACAAGTCACCCAGCCTCCAATGTCAACAGTGAGTGCTGAGGCTGAGAAAGATTGTTCTAGATCCCGAGTCCTAGAGGAAAAATTTGATTCATGGAAACTACTCTCCTTGCTTTCGTAATCTCGGTTCGAAAAAACAGAATTTGTTATGCTGCTTTCTGTAATCCTCATTATATCTACTTTCCCACGTTTGGGCTCTTGAAGTAAAGGCGTTTCCTTGAAACACATGGATGACGACGACAACTTGGAACAAGCGCAAACTCGGTGTCTTTGCTGCAAACCACCTGCACTCACTGTCCCACGGCAAGGGAGTGAGTGCCGGTGCGACGGGCCGACCCCTAACGGAGCAGGCAGAGGGAGGGGACGGGGAGGACCCAGGATTGCGTCTGAGGCTGGGGGGACCCTAGATCCTCATCAACAAACTGAACCTGAGAAATTCCCGGACGTGAGACCGGTGAAACATCGGAGAGGCCTCTGAAGGCTTCGCAGAAGGCATGTTACATGAACACGCAGGCCCAGCCGTAACACCCCCCAGCTTTAGGGCCGGGGACACAGCTAGGTTGAGCTCAACGCAAAGGCGCATTTAGATTAGTGTTCTGAAGTGCGGATGCGTGAAGACTTAAAGAAAAGGATGGACAGAAAATAATCTGGTCTATGGTGGTGCTCATGTTGCTGGTAACTTTTTTTTTACTTTGATTTGTAATGTTATTAACAATAATTAGTAATATTAATATTGTTCATGTAATAAAAACTGTCCACACTTCAGTAAGGTGTCCATGTTAAAGGTTTTTTTTTTATGAGACCTAACCAAAACCATTTTTACAGTGACATAATGAAAATAGAGGTTGCCATGAATGTAAGATTATTCACCTGCAACACTGTTTTCTAACCTTAAGATGGAAAGAACCTAAGTATCTGTCATCAGTGGGCAAGCAGCACAGCCCTATGATGCTACACCACACCCACACCGCTGCTTAACAACACAGCCCGGGAGCCCTCTGCACCTGATGAAGGAAAACCTCCATATGCATTAGGGAAGGGAGAAAAAGCACAGAACACTGTGTACAGTTAGCTATCACTCGTGTAAAAGGGGGAGATATATAGATATATATATGCGCCTGGGTGGCTCAGTAGGTTAAAGCCTCTGCCTTCGGCTCAGATCATGACCCCAGGGTCCTGGGATCGAGTCCTGCTTTGGGCTCTCTACTCAGCGGGGAGCGTGCTTCTCTGTCTCTCCCTGCCTGCCTCTCTGCCTGCTTGTGATCTCTGTCAAATAAATACATAAAATCTTTAAAAAAAAAAAAAATATATATATATATATACAATTTGTTTGTAAAAAGGTCCATATTTTGAAGGATATACAAAAACTGAGAATACTGGTTGCTTTCAGGGGAGGGAATTGGTTCCACTGGGGGCAGGAACAGGGAGGGAGGTGTGCTTTGTACTTTTTGAATCTGGATCAGGTTGCTATCGCCCAAAGCGTAAATTTTACAAAATCAAATCAATGAACCCTTCGTGAGATCCTTTAAAGCTAACATGTAATTTTCTGCAGGAATTATACTTCTGAGGATAGAAAACCCCACTGCATCAAACTGTTAGAGATTGATAAGTAACTAACAGCAGTGGGTCCTCACCCCAACACTGCATCTAAACCCACGTCAGGATGGATGAGCCTTTTATGCTCCAGCGCGAGTGCCCTGCACATAACATTTCCTACAGGAAAAAAGACATGCATGTTAGCTTGTAAAAGTCTTTTTTTCCTTCTCTCTGAGGCCAAGTTTCCTACCTATAACACAAGGACACTCCAGTAAGTTTTCCAGACGTTTCCCTCCTCTGGTCATCTAACTTTTACCAAGCTGAGAGCAGTGACGGCACCAACATATAAAAGAAAAGGGCAGCGCCGCTCCAGGCAGAGGAAGGGGCATCCGCATTGATGTTTTCTTTCTTCCAGCTACTCAAGTGCACCAAAGAATAACCTTGGGCTCCAACGACAGCAACAGCTAACATATCCCCAACAACTTCTGTAAGTCGGGGGGCTTTAAGTGCTTTACGTGAATTAACTCACTTTACCTTTACAACAATCCTATGATGTAGGTAACATCTCCAATTTACAGACACAACAAACAGCGGAAGTATGGCAGAATGGTCAGAAGTGCGGACTCTCGAATCCACGCGCTGAAATCCTACTTAATAGCTGTGTGACCTCAAGCCTGTTACTTCAGCTCCATGTGGCTGTTCCCTCATTTCTAAAATGGAGATGACTGTGGCACCTAAATCTACTATTGCGACCGCCACTGAGGCTCTACCCAACTCTTTCCACAGCTCAGCTTTGCACCCGCGCAGTCCAGGTGTCCATTCACGCTTCCCCAACAGGCAATCCATCACCCGAAGCGGTAGTTTAAAATCTTGGTAGGACCCCCCACCTCCAAAGTTTCGGAGTTCTTCCCTTGTTGGATAGGAAATTTAGACTATTGTGCTTAGGTAGCATTTCTCCACAACTTATCACGTGTAAAGTCAACCATGATGATATTCTAGTTGACTTTTTTTTAAAGATTTTATTTATTTGACAGACAGAGATCACAAGTAGGCAGAGAAGCAGGCAGAGAGAGAGGAGGAAGCAGGCTCCCTGCTGAGCAGAGAGCCCGATGCGGGGCTCGATCCCAGAACCCTGGGATCATGACCTGAGCCGAAGGCAGAGGTTTAACCCACTGAGCCACCCAGGCGCCCCTCTAGTTGACTTTTATCTTTAAAATTTTCTTTTAACATTTGACACCTTATTTTGGCATTTGCAGGGAAGAAGTTCTCCTGCACATCTGCACTGCACTGAGACAGCACCCCAGCAAGGAAGCACCATGAAATGCGTGTTTAATTGCTCCTGTTCGAGCAGCCGAGTCTGAAGGCAGCTTAGCTAAGACTGCTGCGGTCTGGCAGGGCCACGGAGCCCAGCTGTCTATTTACAGCTTGAGGCCTGACGCCAGAGGCAGGGCTGCAGGGAAATACTGGAAATCCAGGCAGCTCCGGGAACTCGGATCACTTTTCTCAGGGCAAACTTTCAGCTGAACCACAGCATCATTTGGATCACAGCACGGAGGCACCTGGGTGGCGCGGTTAAGCGTCATGATTTCGGCTCAGCTTGTGATCCTGGGGTTCCGGGATCGAGTCCCACATCTGGCTCCCTGGCTCCCGTGCTCAGCTCGGAGCCTGCTTATCCCTCTCCCTCTACTCCACCCTCCCTCTCGTGCTCTCTCAAATCAATCAAATCTTTTTTTTTTTTTTTTTAAGATTTTATTCATTTATTTGACAGAGAGAGAGATCACAAGTAGGCAGAGAGGCAGGCAGAGAGAGAGGAGGAAGCAGGCTCCCTGCTGAGCAGAGAGCCCCATGCGGGGCTGGATCCCAGATCCCTGGGATCATGACCTGAGCTGAAGGCAGAGGCTTAACCCACTGAGCCTCCCAGGCGCCCCTCAAATCAATCTAATCTTAAAAACAAAACAAACTCTTGAATTAAAGCACAAAACCACAATCCAAACCAGGTATTCTGGAGCCTACTTAGGCTTTCGCTTCCCTTTTCACATAGTTTCCAGCGGCTGCGACAAATTACCAAAAACTTAGTGGTATAAAACCACCCAGATCTGTCGCCGGGAGCTCTGTGGTTTAGAAGTCCCTGAGTAAAGTGCACACGCAGTCATGTTCTTTCTGGGCGCTCCAGCAGAGAACCTGGTTTTCTGACTTCCGCAGATTTTAGAGGCTGCTCTTTCATCTTCAAAGCCGGCAACATCCGGTCGTGACTCTTCTACCCTATCTTCCATCTTTCCACAACTCCTGTACTTACAGTGGGCCTACCACATAATCCAGGATAATCTCCCTATTTTAAGGTTAGCTGATTAGCAAACTTAATTCCATCTGCATTCTCAGTTCCCTTTTGCCATATAATATACGCACAGGTTCCAGGGACTGGGCCACAGGCATCTTTGGGAGACCAGGATTCTGCCTTCCATACCTTCCTTGGGTCAAGGAATTCAGGTTTCATTCATTCAGTAAGGTCATTTTGCTGAGTACTTAATATAGCTTGGGAGGCACTGGGGCTTATACAAAAGAACAGGGTATGATCTTGTCTATGCTCAGCAGACAATTCATGAAAGCAAGATGAAGGCAGAGAAAGTAACCAACTTTCTTTATACGAGGCAGTGGAATCCACTAAGTGTCTTTTCTTTGTAGCTTATGTACTTATGCTGCTGAAGATAGATTTTTACTGTGAAGATAATGTGGTATAGTGAAAAAGGTTTTTAGGACAAAGTGAAATCCTTTTTTTTTTTAACAATTTCATTTTTTTTGGAGAAAGCACACACACAAGCACGAGTGGGTCAGAGGGAGAGGAACAAGCAGACTCTCTGCTGAGCAGGCTCAATCCCAGGACCCTGAGATCAAGACCTGAGCGGAAGTCAGAGGCTTAAAGGACTGAGCCACCCAGGCACCACACCCAATGTGAAATCCCAAATTCCTGGACTTCTGGGAGCCTCAGGTTTCTCATCTGTAAAATGGGGTTTAGGATGATCTATGCTAAAGTATTATTTAAGCAGGAACATGTGCTCTCCCCACACAGCATTCCTCAAATGTTAATTCTCTTTCCCTTCTCAGATTTTAAGTATCTAACGTTCTTTTAACATTTCCACTACTTACGTTCCACTAGGGCTATAAAAGAATACACAAGGAGTGTTAGATCTGGTCCCTATCATCAAATTAAATATGTTGGTAGGGGGTGCCTAGGTGGCTCAGTGGGTTAAAGCCTCTACCTTCTGCTCAGGTCGTGATCCAGGGTTCTGGGATCCAGCCTGGCGTCTTCTGAGATCAAGCCCATCTTATGGGATCAACCCGGGATCAAGGTCTCTGCTCAGTAGGGAGTCTGCTTCCCTCTCTGTCTCTGCCTGCCTTTCTACTTGTGATCTGTCAAATAAATAAATAAAATCTTTAAAGAAAATTAAAATGTTGGTAGGGTAACACATTTGCATACAAGATACAATTAAAGAAAAATCAAAGTAATCAAACTTTAGGGGCGCCTGGGTGGCTCCGTGGGTTAAAGCCTCTGCCTTCGGCTCAGGTCATGATCTCAGGGTCCTGGGATCGAGCCCCGCATCGGGCTGTCTGCTCAGCAGGGAGCCTGCTTCCTCCTCTCTCTCTGCCTGCCTCTCTGCCTGCTTGTGATCTCTGTCTGTCAAATAAATAAATAAAATCTTAAAAAAAAAAAGTAATCAAACTTTAGATGGGCCCCATGAAAGAGCTGAGACTTATCACATGGTTAGGAAAACCAAATATATGAGATCATTAAAGCTAATTTTCTCTTTACCTTCAAAAATACAAACTAAGCAGGGGCGCCTGGGCGGCTCAGTGGGTTAAGCCTCTGCCTTCGGCTCAGGTCATGGTCTCAGGGTCCTGGGATCGAGCCCCGCACGGGGCTCTCCGCTCTGCGGGGAGCCTGCTTCCTCCTCTCTCTCTCTGCCTCCTGTGATCTCTGACTGTCAAATACATACATACATACAAACCAAGCAAACACAACCTGACCCATGCATGGAAATGTGGAAAGGGGGTGTGTCTACTTGAACTTTAGAGCTTCAACAGGGCTTTGAGGTCAGTCTAGGGCAGGGATTCTCAAGCCGCTCCCTGGATCCCTGCAAGTCTACAGAAGTGAAGGACAGGGAAACCCAAGGGGACAGATTCCTCCGGGAACGTATTCTGCTTTACCCTTTGGGGGAAACTGCGAGATTAGGCAGACCCTGGGTTCGGACAGCCCAGAGTCCCCCCGCACCCCCCCACCAAGAGAAAGTAAGTGTTGGTGCAGAGAAAGCAGCGTCAGGAGCCGCCGAAATCCGCCGGGCCTCGGTCCGCGCGGCCGCGCGAACCGTCCGGAGGGCCGGCGGCACCCCACAGCCGAGCTGCCCCGCCAGGTCTGCGAGCGGGAACACGCTCCGCTCGGCGGGGAGGATCTCACCGACCCGGAAGGCCCATTCGGACGTGACTAAGTTTTACGTCCACTTCTTCGTTCCTTTGTGATAAAGAACGAAGCAAAGCAACTTTCTGAAGGACACGCAAGACACGGAAGACCGAGGCCGGCGCGCACCCAGAAATATGTGGCCTCCGTCCCCGGTGCCCCCGAGCAGCGGGTCCCGCCCGGAGGCACGCGTGAGCGTCCAGCGCAGCGTGCGGGCGCCCGGGCCGTGAGCCCCGAGCCCCCAGGCTGGGCTTCACCACACAAAGCAAGAAGCGCGACGGGCGCGCGGGCTCCCGGCGGGTCCCAGTCCGCGCCGCGGAGCCCGGGACGAAGCTCCCGTCCCGGACAGCCGCCGGCCGCACGGCCCCGCTCCCTACCTGGTGGGCGCTCGGATCCCGCTCCCCGCCCGCGAGGGTCCCGGGGCCGTGAGCTGCACGCGCCGCCCGCAGACGCCCGGCGAGCTCGGGCCGTTCGGCAGGAAGCTGCCCAGCGCGCAGCCGCCGCGGCGTCCACCCGGCAGCCGGCGGGGGGGAGCCGGGCCGCCCTCGACGCGCCCACCGCGGCCCGGCGGCCGAGCGCGGAAGCCAGCGTCGGGGGCTCGGCGCGGCGGCCGCGGCGGTGAGTCGTCCCGAGCCCCCGCCCGCCCCTCGCCCGGGCGGCAGCCCTCACGGCGACCCCGCCGCGGCGTCGGGCCTCCCCCCTCCCGCTCCCGCGGCGGCCGGAATGGAACGGTCCGGCGGGGGGGATTGTGGGAGGCGCACGCGCGAGGGGCGGAGGGCATGTGGGGGGGCGGCGGCGGCGGCGGCGGCGGCCGTGGCGGCGGTTGGTGGCCGTGGGGGCGGGGAAGGGGGGGGAGGAAAGAAGAGGCGGTGGAGGAGGAGGAGGCTGGGGCTCGCGCCGCCGAAGGTACGCGTGAGGGCCCGCGCCCGGCCGTCCTGACAGAGGCCGGGGGGGGGCGGGGGGCCGTGCGAGCGGGCGCCCCCGAGCGAGCGCCGACGGGCCGGCGGGCGCGCCAGGCGGCCGAAGGCGGGGGTCGGGGGGAGAGCGAGCGGCGAGCCCGGAGCCCGTCCGGCGCGTGCGGGCGGGCGTGCGCGCTCCGCCGCCCGAGTCGGGGGCGGGGGGGCGCCGCGGGCAGGGCCTGGTGGGAGGTGGGGGGGCGCGCGGCGCCCTTCGCTCGCGCCCGCCCTCCCTCCCGAGCCGCCGCCGCCGCCGCCGCTCTGCCGCCGCCGCTCCCGCCGCCATTTTGGGTTCGCTTTGCGGAGGGGCGGCCGATCCCCGTCTGGGTTGCGGGACCGCCTCCCCTCGGTGGCCCCTGCCCCGCCGCACGCCTTGCCCTTCTCCTCGCTCGCGGTTCCGCCCGTCCGCGCCCCCGCGGGCCGCCTCCTGACAAGCGGCAGGGAGCCGCCGCCGACCCGGGGCCGCCGAGGAGCCTGCTTGGCGGCCGCCCCCCTTCCCCACTTCCCTGCACTCTCCTCTCGCTCGGCCTCGGCCTCTGACACGGTGAGCAGAGCCGCCCGCGGAGG
This sequence comes from Mellivora capensis, assembly GCA_004024625.1. Taxonomy (NCBI): domain Eukaryota; kingdom Metazoa; phylum Chordata; class Mammalia; order Carnivora; family Mustelidae; genus Mellivora; species Mellivora capensis. The sequence continues at coordinate 159,641 of PISX010002159.1, read as the reverse complement.
CTTCGGGCCTAAGGCTCCGCGCGCGAGGCGAGCCTGGGCGGCCCGGGCGCCCCTGTCACCTCCCGGACCTGGACCTCCGGGAGAGCGGCGGCGGGGTGGGGGAGGGGAGCGAGGCGAGGGGATCCTGAGCGGCCCGGGAAGTCCCTCCCGGCGAGGAGGGGGGGGAAGGGGTGTCCCTGGCGGGCGGGCTCCGGGGCTGGGGGAGGGGCGGGAAAGTCGGCGGGCGGAGGCGGAGCCGCCCGGGCCCCTGACAGGTTAGTTGGCGCGCGGCGGAGGCGCGGCGCGAGCATCCCCCGGCCCCGGGGGCAGGGGCGGGGCGGGGGGGGGCGGGGGTGCTGGGCCCGGCGCGTGGTCCGGCCCGGGGTGCGCGTTGAGCGGGTGTCCTGGGGAGTTTGGACGGGCACGGCGAGTGTGGCCGTGAGCAGCCGGTGTGCGGGGGTGTGCACGCGGGCCCGGGAAGTGTTCGGGAGAGTTGGCTCGGGTCCCTGCAAGTGTGCGGGACTTCCCCGCGCGCCTCGCCGCGTCCCGGAGCCGGCCGCCCGCTCCCCCCGCCGCCGTGCCCGCGGCCTGGGGGCGCCTGCTGCTGTCGGCGCGGAGGAGCCATGGCGGTAGCGCCCTCGGCGCCGCGTCTGTGTGTGCGGCCGCGGACGGGGCGCTCGTCCCGGCCGGTCGTGCCCGTGGGAGCCGTCCTCGGGCGGCGGCCGGTCGTGCCAGGGCGAGCCCCGAAGGGCTGTGAGCCGACGGCCCCCGCGGGGCTGGGAGGCACGGGCGGCCGTCCTGCGGCCGGGCGCGGTGCGGTCCTGCGCCCGAGCGCACGCGGTGCGGTGCCCGTGTTCCCCCGTCGCGGAGCGGGGAGCGGAGGCGGAACGACATCCTTTCCCCAAGGTCACGCCGAGTGGGTGACCACGCTGAGGCTCTGCCCGAGTGCGGTGCCTGCTTGTCCAGCGGTGCGTTCGCCGCACGCCCGGGCCCCGCAGGGTCTTCCCGCACCGTCCGGCTTCCCGGGGAGCCGGGGGCGCGTCTGCCGGGGCTGAGCCGTGTCGCACGTGTGCACGACCCTGGGCTGGCCCTGCAGGGTGGCCTGTAGGAAACGGGCGTCCACGCCGGATTAGTTCTCGTTGGTGGAGGCATCGCGTCTGACGCCCGGCGTGTGTGGTGGAGGGAGGGATGTCTGCCCTGCGGCCCCGGAGGACGAGGCCCCGGAGGACGGCTGGCCGCCTCCCTTGAAGTCTGTGGGCGGGAGGACCTTCTCCCCTTGGCTCGACGCGTGTATTTGTGGAGTTTGCTGAGCAATTACTCAGCGAGTGGTCCCTGCCTTGGGGGGAGAATAATCGAGGTGACCCTGTGGATGCCTCTGAGGGGACTTGCCCTGGCAGTGGTAGGTTAAGTCCAGCGACGAGGACGATTGAAACTAAAACTTTCCTAAAAAGTCTGTTGAGTGTGGAGGGAATTTACGTGTGTCCCGGGCAGGTTTACCCGGAAGCATGCGGGTCTGCGACGCACTGCGCCTTCTTTTGCGTCTTCTTTTGACATTTATGAGTAAACTGTTTTGGGGATCTGGTCATTGTTGCTGGACATTCCTGTGGATATTGGAACTTTTTGGCGGGGCTGAAGGAGGTCTTTAAAGACTAATTTTGCAGTAAGGATCCCGTCAGTGACTATGAGGGCGAAATGCGTGAACGAAGACAGCATAAGGGTACGTCTCTGGGAAACAGTATTTTTGATATGCCAGATTAGTAGTTCTTAAAGTTTTGGGGGTCACTTATCCTTCTGAGACTCTGATGAAAGGCCCTCACTGCTGAACGAGCATTAGCACAGTCACACAAATGATGCATACGATTTCAGGAGCTGAAGTTGTGATGAAGTAGAACCTTTTCATATTTAGGTCTCATTTGAACGCCTTTTAAAATACATGGAGCTTTGTTTGGAGATGAAGATGTTGGTATGAGTTTTAGGTGAAAAAGATTCAGTGACAGTTTTTGGTGTGCTGAAAGTAAGGAGAAGTTTAAGGTCGTGTCTTTTTTTATAAACTCATTTTTGCAACGTTAGTACAGGATTCTGAATTAGGTGGTAAGAAAACATATTGCTCAGATACTTACAGCTTTATTCTTTTTCCTTTTTATTCTTAAACTGTTCTTTCCAGTTTTGCATTGGGATTCAAGCTTCTGAAGCTCATTTACTGGATTTATGTATAACACACTTTATCGATTGAATTCTGTGCAGGAGACACAAAGATGAGTAATATATGGGCTCTGTCCTTGGACACATTCTAATCCACTTGAAACGGAGGATTCTATGATGGTGGTTTTCAGAAGGGCAAGAAGGAGGGAATAATATTCCTGGAAGTTGAGGTTTCATGACTTCACTGCAGACTTTTTGCCATTATTAATTCTTAGGAGCTATGAAGTCTTCCCACTCTGAATGCAACTTTGTAACTATGAAATGTGTTTTAGTGTCATCTGGTGTTTTTGAAAAGGAGGCGGACTTCGGAGGCCTGCCTTGTCCTGTTCTCCGTGTGTTTCTGTAGTGAGCTCCTAATGAGAGTTTTAATGTCTTTTTTTGGTTGGGCGGGGTACATGCATCCAAGAAACTCTTCTGGGGTAAAATGCAGCAGCTATCTGCCAGACTACCCATGAATCTAGTACTAGGTATTTAAAATACTTGACTGCGTTTTTGAAAGAACCAGAAATTCAGAAAGGTGTTTTGATAGCACAGATTACAGGATTCATTAAGATAACGGAAAGATCTGAAGAAAAAATGGTGTGATTTCCTCTACTCTTTATTGTCATGGTCTCTGTGTAAGAATGTCATGGAAATTTGTGAAAAGTTTAATGTTTTCTCTAATTTTTAACTTGGATAGTAAATTTGTGGATTTTTAACCCACTGAGCCAACCAGGTGCCCCTAAATTTGTGGGTTTTTAAAATAATGTTTTTCATATGCATGTAGTGTGTATCTGCACACATAGAGACATATTTATATGGTCTTGGATGTATGAGATACTTGATAATTTAAAAAATAATGCTTATAATAATTACAAGAAATTATTCAGAATCTGTAAGGATCAGGGAATGAAAGCAATTTTCATGTCATATTTTTGAGTTTTGTTCTAAAATATGGATCATAGGAGCACCTGGGTGGCTCAGTCTTTAGGTTTCTGCCTTTGGCTCAGATCATGATCCCGGGGTCCTGGGATCGAGCCCCACCGAGGGTTCCCTGCTCGGTGGGAAGCCTGCTTCTCCCTCTCCTGCTTTAGCTTCCCCTGCTTGTGTTCCCTCTCTTGCTCTGTCAAATAAAAATAAAATCATTAAAAAATAAATAGAGTATGGAGCATAACTTTATTCCTCTATATCTTGCTAGGCATTGTGTCTTTATGGCATTAGCACTACCACTTGAGGTTTTATCCTAAGTCTTCCAGGACTTACAAATAGAGAAGTGGCCACATTTAGTCCTTCCAGAATGACTGCGTGTACACAGTGGAGAAGTTTTACCGTATCTGTAGGTGATGCATCTGTAGTTAAGAATTTCATATTGCTATTTGAGTTATGTGTGTTGGTCTGAGTTGTTTAAAGGTAATACATAGACTTCCTGATGTCTGCTGTGAAGTCTACTTTGTGGCAGCCTTTCTAGAAGCATGAGATGTCTTAAACCTGGTTGCCATAAAGGAGGGAAGCGAAAGTAATTTTTGTTTTAGAGTTATTTTGGTATTTTTAAAAATTATTATTTTTTAAAGATTTTACTTACTTATTTGACAGAGATCACAAGTAGACAGAGAGGCAGGCAGGGGGGTGGGGAGAGAGTGAAGCAGGCTCCCTGCTGAGCAGAGAACCCAATGTGGGGCTTGATCCCAGGACCCCAAGATCATGACCTGAGCTGAAGGCAGCGGCTTAATGCACTGAGCCACCCAGGTGCCCCTTAAATTATTTTTTCTTTAAATTACCTGTAACTTTTTTGGTTTTGTTTTGTTTATATTCTTTTGTACTGAGGTTAGATTTTCAAACTTAGGATTTGTCTTCTTAATAAATGATAACTGTCAATCTTATATTTCATGTTTTAAAAATCAGTATTTTAGTGACTGCCTCATTGGTGGTGGTCAATGGCAGTGTGATGTTGACACAACATAATAAATTATAGATTTAAGTGATGACAGCAATGTAATAACCTTGTTATTTCAAGAGTTGTGTTGCCTTTGTTGGACAGCTAACTTTTGTATATTTGAAGAATCTATAAAATTTATTTAGCATTGATTGGTTTTGCTTTTCATAGCTTTTTGTCCTTTGCTCTCAGACACATGCAAGTTGACGACAGGATCGTGTACTTTTTTTTTAGAGAGAATCTTTTTTTTAAAAAGATTTTATTTATTTATTTGACAGAAAGAGAGATCACAAGTAGGCAGAGAGAGGGGGGAGGCAGGCTCCTTACTGAGCAGAAAGCGTGATGCGGGGCTCGATCCCAGGACCCTGAGATCATGCCCTGAGCCGAAGGCAGAGGCTTAACCCACTGAGCCACTCAGGCACCCCAGGATTGTGTACTTTTTCCATTTTATTTTGTTCATTTTTTTAAACATGGGAAATTTCAAACATAGAGAAATGAAGAGACAAGTGTAGTGAGTTCTTCTGTATTCAGCCCCTGGCTTCAGCAGTTAGGATCACCCAGTTACTACCCTGAGTCCCTACCTGCTGGCCTCGTTGCCACCTCGCCTCCCCTGCTTTGCCTATTTTGAAGCACATGTTTCAGATATTAAATAATTTCATTCATAAATACTTCAGTGTATGCATTCTTTTTACACTTTAATGGGAAAATATTTCTCCATAGGTTAGGTCTATATAACTTTTTTTTAAAGTGGTATTTTTCATGTATTTTTTTTAAAGATCTTATTTATTTGACACAGAGAGAGAGAGAGAGTGATCATAAGTAGGCAGAGAGGCAGGCAGGGAGAGGGGGAAGCAGGCTCCCCGCTGAGCAGAGAGCCCGATGCGGGGCTTATCCCAGGACCCCGAGATCATGACCCGAGCTGAAGGCAGAGACTCAACCCACTGAGCCACGCAGGCGCCCCTCTATATAACTTTTTAAATTAAAGTGATGATAAGTGGAATGAAACTACTTCTAATCCATTTTACATGTGAGTAAGGATTGCCTCTGCAAACTATAAGAAATGAACGGAATAGAATTCACCTCACTGCTTTTTAGATGTTTGCATTGAATAATGCAAACAGTTCCCGTGTTTGCCAGAAAAGCTTATCAGCTTTTTTCTAATGTACAAGTGAGAAATAATGTGTCTCTTATAGTCTTTTTTTTAAAGTGCTAGTAACAAGATGCTAAAAACATTTTTGAGTTCTTCTTCTTCTTGATTTTCTAACTGAATCTAATTACCACAGAGAAATCAGATAATAGTGATGTTGAACAGGAGCTGAAATTGGTCTAGATTCATCTTGGATGGTATGAAATAACATTGTTTTGAATTTTGAAAGTTTAATTGTGGACAATTGAAAGTCCATACCATTGCTTCAGTTGTTAAATACAAACCATTGGCAATTATGATGAGTATAGAAACATTGTAGAAAAAGAAAGTAAATATTCCTGTTGTTACAAAGATAAATGTAGAGATTTGAAGTGATTACTAGTAAAGTGGAATTTAGCCTTCTATAAAAAGTTGACAGTTAAAATTATGAATGTGAGTTCTGTCACTAGTGAAACTTTGATTAACTTATCTTTTTGTTATATCTTATAGTCCCACAGTAAATAAATCATGAATCTTTGACTTGTTTTACATTTTATCTCTTCCACACTTAGTACCAAATCACTCTTCTCATTCCGTCCTAATTGTCCTAAAACCCCAGGTGGATAGTGTCAGATTAGAAAGTAGCTATATTGTTGGCTTCTTGTTACAAGGGACATTATTTAGAATATGGAGGTGATATTCCTTATGATATGGTTTTTTAAATTCAGCATTGCTGAAAATGGAAGCACCAGAATTTAAATGTTTACTAATATAAGAAGCCTCATAGCACTTAATGGAGAGAATTTAAAAGATTGTCTTTGAAAGAAGAAACTTAATGTTAACTCTGACATTTGAGGATATGGGGGACTGAATCAGTCATGTATGATAATCCCAGGGTACAAATATTTTATGGAGTATAAAGGTCTTCAAAGAAGATTGGAGGATGTACATCTCAAGTGCAGATTACACCAAGTGAAGTGACAGCACTTTAGGAAGTTAAAGTTTAGATGCAGAAACATATCAAAGAAAAAAAGAGTAATCACCTTGAAACTACAAAGAGAGATTTAATTTAACTTTGTGTGTGTATGTGTGTGTGTAAAGAAAAAATGTTATATAAATGTAGATAAAGTCACAGTTAAATTCTGTTCAACGTTGAAGCGTTCTTTCAGCAGCACCTGGGTGACTCGGTCCGTTGAGCATTGGACTCGTGATCTCAGCTCAGGTCTTGATCTCCATCCTGTGCCTGGAGCCTACTTTAAAAAAGATAAATAGGGGAACGCCTGGGTGGCTCAGTGGGTTAAGCCTCTGCCTTCGGCTCAGGTCATGATCCCAGCATCCTGGGATCGAGCCCTGCATCGGGCTCTCTGCTCAACGGGGAGCCTGCTTCCCCCTCTCTCTCTGCCTGCCTCTCTGCTTACTTGTGATCTCTGTCAAATAAATAATTTTTTAAAAATCTTGAAAAAAGCAAAAAGACAAATCAAGTATTCTTTCTATTCATCTCTCATTCAGCCGGCTGACATTTTTCTGATGCTTATCTCATTTCCATTTCTGTACTTAGGTGTTAGGAAAAGAGGTTTTTGGTTTTTTTTTTTCTGCTTCAGAAAGTAGTGAATCTAGTAAGATCATCATGTTAACAAACGCTACAATACACAGTGTAGTACATTTCTCCCAGGTAGAGGACGGAGAAATTTATTAACTATGGAGAGAAAGAAAAGGTTAAGGATAGCTTCCTGCAAGGGGGAAGAGCCAGGTCTTAAAGGATAAATATGAGTTACTCAGTAAGGCTTAGAGGGGACGTTCTCGGTAGGGGAGATATCTGCAAAGGCATAAAAATGAGAATAATAGAGTAGGATGAGTTAGGGACTGCAGTTTGGATCCGCACTTTCTGCCTGTTTTCCTAGGATTTCCTGTGTTTTCAGTACCATGTAAGGTTGGGTTTTGTACTTGGAGATCCACAGAACAACAGTGGAGCTGTGTTCCATACACTCTGCCTAGACAACATCGTAATATGCTGTTACTGTTAAGGTTATTTCTCACAAAGATTAAAGTCAAGAAAATAATTGTTATGTTTTAGTTACTCAAAAAACTTCTACTAGAACACACTCCACCCCTCCACATCCTCGTCCTGCGGCATTCATTAGCATTATATGCGTCCAGCCAATGAAGACTTGGTATGATTGCTTTTCTGAGTAATGAGCAGATCTCCCAGCCCACACATTGGCGTATTTCCCCCTCAGTTTGTTGAAAATCTGAAATAGTGATTAAGATTTTGGACTCAGAAATCAGATTGACTAGGCTCAGGTCCCGGTTTTGCTACTTACTGTGTAATCTTCGGGAAAATACTTAAGGTCTTTGGTTTTCTTGACTGTAAGATGATGGTAATACAGCATAGGGTTGTTGAAAGATTGTACCAGGTAATATATGAGTGCCTAGCTAGCGTCATGTGTGTCATGTAGCAAGTACATAGTACAGATTTGCTATTACTGTTACTTCCTAGAAAGAGAAATTTTTTTAGGAAAATAAATGACCTAGCCTGCATATAATGCTTATAGGAAGTAAGAACATGTAAAATACATTTTAAAAGTATGTGTAAACAACTTTGTTACATATATATGTATTTTTTCTAATTCTCAATTTATGTTCTCTTACTTTCCCTCACCTGTGAATTCTACTTTTGTGTTCCCCTCTTGACTAGGCTTTTTTTGTTTTTTGTTTTTTAAGATTTTATGTTTAAGGGGCGCCTGTGTGGCTCAGTGGGTTAAGCCTCTGCCTTCGGCTCAGGTCATGATCTCAGGTCCTGGGATCGAGCCCCACATCGGGCTCTCTGCTCAGCGGGGAGCCTGCTTCCCCCCTCTCTCTGCCTGCCTCTCAGCCTACTTGTGATCTCTGTCAAAAAAATAAATAAAATCTTAAAAAAAAGATTTTATGTTTAAGTAATCTCTGCATAGACCCAACATGGGACTCGAATTTACAACCCCAAGATCAAAAATCACATGCTTTAATCAACTGAGCCAGGAGCCCTGAGACTAGGCTTTTATGTTTGGCTGCTGCTTCTTATCAAATCAAGTACTTATCTCTAAAGTGAATAGGAATATATCTTTCAGTTTGAAGTTTTTGGGGCAGAGAACTTTGTCTTTGAACTGAATTGGGTTTTAGTTAGGATGGTTCTCAGTGTATTTATTTATTTTTAAAGATTTCATTTATTTGAGAGAGAGCACACATGCACATGGTAGAGGGAGCTGGAGAAGCAAACTCCCCGCTGAGCAGGGAGCCCGAAGCGGGGCTCAGTCCCAGGACCCTGAAATCATGACCTGAGCTGACGGCAGACGCTTTACTGACTGAGCCACCCAGGCGCCCCAGCCTAGTTCTGTTTTTAAATCTGATCATCTCTTCTTTGGTTTTTAGAAGCCCGGTGTATCCTTCCAAAGCAGAACCCGTTGCTTTCACTAGAACACCTGCGTTTATTGAGTGTTTGCTATGTTCTAGACTTTAGGATACAGTGGAGAATGAACCAAACAAGGTCCTTGGGCATTTTCATTTTACTCTTCCAGAACAAGATGTTTTAGTACTGCTGTAATGCGCTACCATCATATTACATGTGGTTCAAGCAAGGTATTATAAAGATTTCTGAAAGAATGTCTTGGGATATGATTATTTTATGCCAGAGCAAGTCAGTTCTAGGACAGAACCTTCTCCCTCTTGAGGCCCTTCATTATCTGCCTGTGTTTTATCCAGGCAATCTACCGTGCAGTTAGTCCTTTGGGACATCAGTAGATTAACTCCTCTGTTCAGAGTCAAATAAAAATTAAAACTAGCATTCTGTCTCCTGTGCCTTCTAACAGAAGGAACATGTAGACTTTCATTCAGTAAATATTAATTGTATACTTACGTTATACCAGGTACTGTTCTAAGCCCAGGGGGTACAGCGGTGAAAAAAACAGTAAAAAATCATTGCTTTCAGGGGCACCGGGCTGGCTTAGTTGCTAGAGCGTGCAACTCTTGATCTCGGAGTCTTCAGTTGGAGCCCCACCTTCGGTGTAGAGATTACTTAGAAAAAATCATTGGTGCGCACTTTTGAGTAAGATACTAAATAAATGGATATAATGTCATAGCATCTCCAAAGCAGGTGCTGTGAAGCACATGTAAGTGAAGCGGGGCGTGGTCAGTGGCTGGGGAGGTCCTTTGAGGCAGTGGAGACCCGAAGGCTGCCAGGCAGCGTCTGGAGCTACAGCACAGGCCCTCAGGCAGTAGTACGTTTGTGTTTAAGAAATGACAAAGGCTAGAACAGAGGAAACAAGGTGGGGATGAATGATAGGAGATAGGTAAAGAGGTTAGCCAGGGGCTACGAAATGTAGAGACCTAGAAAACTTGACTAAGTGACTAGATCTTATTCTAGATTATTCTAGATTTGATAGGAAACCTGTTGGGAGGTTTGAGCAGGGAAGTGACGTACCCTTTGAAAGGCAAGAATGAGGCAACCAGAGTGGCCCGGTAGGCCATTGTGACACTTGAGGCAGGAGAGGATTGTGAGGGGCACTTAGGGTGGTGTCAGGGAGACGGGGTCGCCATCTGTTCTTAAAGGTGGGGGGATGAGAACTTGGATTGGCTGTGGGGTCTGAGTAAAATAATGGCCTCAACAGTGGGTTTTGATGAACATTGGCTGAAATTTGGAACACCGGGAGAAGCAGGTTACAAGAGTGCAAAAATTAAGAATTTGGCTTGGATGTGTACTGACTTGGAGTTTCCTATTATTTCTGTTTCTTCTGTTTCTAATTCTATTCTGGCTGAGGTATTGAGTAGGAAGTTTGATCTATAAATCTCAGGATTGGGGCAGATAGAAATTTGGTAGTTGATCAAGGTAGAGTGATCAGGTAGAGTGACTTAGAGCCATGGGACTTGATCAGATCACCTGGACAGTGAGTGTAGACAGAGAGGATATGAAGTTCTTGAAATGAATTGTGGAGTATTCCTTGGCATTTAGAGGCATTTAATCTGTACTGCCACGGCTGAAAGAATTGTGTGGTAATTTTTACGAATAATACTTTCTTAAGAAAAGCTAGCCAGTACTAGTAAAGACAGAGACCCAAAAAAATGGTTGATGAGCAGATTTATTTTCTGTCTGTCAAATAGCTTTTTGATTGTGCTGCAGAGTTTGGGACACTCATTTTATGTGAAACTAAAAGACACAGTGCCTATTTTTACTAGATTACTCTGAAAAGATGGCCAGAATGGTCATTACCTTCCTAGATATCCATTGTGGAGGGCAACATAAACTAAAATAAAGAAATACAAATTTATAAAATAATGAAGTTTTGGGGTGCCTGGCTGGCTCAGTTGGGGGAGCATATAACTTTTGATCCCAGGGTGGTGATTTTGAACCCAATGTTGGATGTAGAGATGACTTAAATAAAATGTAAACAAATAGTAATAAAATAAGGAAGTATCAAAAGATATGAAGCTTCTTATCCATTCGCAAGATAATCATTCCTGGCTTGGACAAGTTAGAGTGAGGTCAAGCTGCCTCCTGTTTTCTTCTCTGGTCTGTCACTGGGCATTGTTAAACCTTCCTTTAATGAAGCTGGTTTTTCATCTGTGGACTTGCTGAGTCAACACATTAATATCTGAGAATACATGTGTAAGATCCAATACGTGAAGGTATTAGGGGCTTAATATTGTTTAGGTTGAATTGTTGCATATTTTGGGACATCTGGGCTTGGGTAGGAATTTTTTTTTAATGTATTTGTGGCGTCCTAAATGGAAAGGAATAGAAATTACAGACAAGATCACAGCATATAGGTTATTTTGTGTGGTTGATTTAAAACCCTAACAGAAATCCTCTTAGCTACTGCATGAAGCAGATCCTCTCTTGCTTGAGTGGATGACTTCCCACTGGCCAGTCCCCCTCAGCCATTAGGAAAATGCAGGGCCCATCTGTTGAATTGCACTGTGCCTGAAAGGCCAGTAGTTTTGGACTTTGTCAGTCTAGAAAGAGAAATTAATTCCATAACATTGAGGGGAAACATTTCTAATAACAACATACTCCCCAGGGTTTACCTGAGATCTTGTTGCAATTTTATAGAAATCACTGAAGAATTAAGGGTCCATCGTGTACGACTTCTCTTTCCCAAGCCAAAGTCAGAATCATCAGGGTGTGCATTAGAGAGCCGTTTCTCTTCCAGGTAAATGGTGTCCTTAAGAGAAAACTGCCCCAAATTTCCAGATAAGTTAGAGATGATCTTCTTAAGTAGAAACAGAGATGTTTAGGAGAGTAATATGATTTGGGATTCAGATAAGCTTCTAAAAATATTTCTAGATGAATCTATTCCACAAAAATCTAGAAACTGTTCACAGAGACTTAGATGGTTCAAAATGGCCATCTTCTGGTTTCCTGGGTATCCATTCTGTGCCTTACCTGAGCAGCTGGCCTCAGAACCAGAGGATGGTGGTGCTGGTGGCAGCAGTTGTTATGGGCCCCATTGAGAATACAGTGAATCTTTTTATACCCTTTCCCAAAAAGTGCATATATACACATAGAAGTTCTGCTGTTTTTGATTTGGGGGAGTTTATAGGCGATTTTTGTTGTAGGCCAACACCCCTTGTTTCTTAGTCCTCTCAGTTAAGAATGCTACAGAATGGCGGCTGCGTTCTTTACCTGATGTTCAACGTGATTGCTCTTAAAAGTGGAGGCGAACTCATGTAAGGGCAGTGGTGGTTGTGGGGAATGGTTTGAGTAAATCTTTGCTGGACTCATCTGTCCACTACTTTCCCCCTTCACCATTTCGGTAATACAGTAATGTCTGGAGGATCACTAGTTAAAGCGGCACACCGATGCTAGAGATGACGGCTGGATATAGAAAAGCAGTTATCTTCACACCGGGTAAAATGGCAGCAAAGTGAGAATTACTCTCTGTGCCCCACCCTGACTGGCTTCCCTAGCTACATCCCACACACCTTTCTGAATGTGACTTCTGAATCTGAATCCGATTGTGTCTTTTGGCATAACAGACTGTTTATGTTTAGCTCCTTCTTCAAGATCCTGTCTGCCCCTTCAGCTGTGTGTCTCACTGGGTCTCTTACCCTCGTGCTTCAGCTGTTTGGAACCATCATCTTTCCCAAACACAGTTCGTTTATATCTCCATGACTTTCATGTTCCTCCCAGTGCCTGGCTGCCTAGAGAACACCTACCCATCTTCTGAGACAAAGTTCAAGTTGATGCTGTGAAGCCTTACCTGGCCACCTCCCCTCTTTTGGTGAACAGTATGCACTCATTTCTCTTTGGCATATACCTGGGAGTGGAATTGCTGGGCCACAGGGTAAGCATATTTTTATGTTGAGTAAATACTGTCACACAGTTTTCCAAACTGATTGTATGATTTTGTAACTGTGCCAGGAATGTATGGGTGTTCCATTTGTCACATCTACACCAACATTTGTTGTCATTCTCTTTAATTTGAGCCATTTTAGTGGGTAGTAGTATTTCATTGTGGTATTGATTTGCATTTCCCTGATTATTGGTAAGGTCGAGCATCTTTCAGTGCTTGTTGTATATTTGGGTATCTTTTTTTGTAAAGTATCTGCTCTTAATACGTATTCTGAATGCGTTCCTTTTCTCCAGTATGTGCCTTGCACATGACATTATCCAATGTGTGGCCTGCCTTTTTAATCTCATGGTGGTTTCTTTTGATGAACAGAAGTTCGTATTTTTATAAAGTCCAATTAATTTTTTCTCCTGTTTAAAAAAAAGGGGAGGGATGGTGCTCTAGTTTGATGAGATAGGTAGTTAGTGGGGAAATGTAGAATCCCTTACCAACAGGTGTGAAGTTTCAGTCAAGCAGGGTGAGTAAGCTGTGGAGGTATGCTGAACGACGTTGTACCTACGGTCAGCAGTACTGAATTTCACACGTAAAAATTTGTGAAGAGGGTAAATCTCACAGCAAATGTTCTTACCACAGTACAATAATAAAAAAATAAAGATGTGTGTAATGCACAGCTGTCTATTGAATGGAAAAGAACAGGAGAGGAATGTTTTAAGCAAGTAGCTAGTCAGTGGCAGAATATTGGAGTTAGAAAGTATGTCCACTGTTAATCGGGTTACTTTGCTCAATTTCATGTAGATGTGAACACAACAATAAGACTTTGAGAGGTATGGACATGGTAGCTATGTGTATCTCAGATATTTTTTTAATTAATTAATTATTTATTTATTTGTCAGAGAGAGAGAGGGTGAGAGCGAGCGAGCGAGCACAGGCAGACAGAGTGGCAGGCAGAGGCAGAGGGAGAAGCAGGCTCCCTGCTGAGCAAGGAGCCCGATGCGGGACTCGATCCCAGGACGCTGGGATCATGACCTGAGCTGAAGGCAGCCGCTCAACCAACTGAACCACCCAGGCCTCCACCCCCCCTTTTTTTTTTTCTTAATATCTCAGATCTTTTAAAAATATGTTTTTATTGGATTTTTGCCTAATTACGGAACTAGTACAAATTCTGTAATATGTCAAGAAAAATACACATAATTTTATTTCCTTTTTCTTTCCAAACCTTTACCCCTAAAATAACCAGTGCTGTTAGCTGGTGTGTAATCATTTGTACTTAATTCTGTATGCATACAAATACATGTGGGTTTTTTTTTTTCCTGCACATGTAACATCATGCTTGCTCTTTTCCTGAGAAATGGCAGACATGGTTCTATATTTGTGTGTGTGTGTGTATGTATATATATATTTAATTTTTTTCTGTGGCCACATTAATCAGTGCTGTAATAAATCATTTATTAGTGCTTTTGTTTTACTATGATAAGAGTATCTAAAGTTGCTATTGAAGTCAAGAGTATGTAAAACTTAAAATTGTCATAGATGCTGTAAGAATTGCTTTCCGGAATGCATGACGGAGGCCACTAGTATTTATTTTCCTGTATACTTTGCTGTTTTTGCTTGTATCAGTGTTTTAAACTTCAGCCAAACTGATGAGTGAAAACTGTTTTGTAGCTCATACCTCCCTCACTACTAACCATGTGGTGCCGCTTTCTGTGTTTCTGTTTGATTATTGCCATTTCTTCTGTGATTGCCTGTGCACATCTCTCGTGTGCAAAAGATGATTGCCTCTGCATCATCTTATATAATTTCTTACCAGTTTATAAAATGACTCTTAACCATACTGATCTACTTTTTTAAAAAAGATTTTATTTATTTATTTACTTATTTATTTATATATTTAAAATATTTTATTTATTTATTTGATAGACATATCACAAGTAGGCAGAGGCAGGCAGAGAGAAGGGGGGGAAGCAGGCTCCCCGCTGAGCAGAGAGCTGGATGCGGGTCTCAATCCCAGGACCCTGAGATCATGACCTGAGCCGAAGGCAGAGGCTTAACCCACTGAGCCACCCAGGTGCCCCAATGATTTTATTTATTTATTTGACAGAGACAGACACAGAGAGGGAACACAACAGGGGGAGTGGGAGAGGGAGAACAGACTCCGCACAAAGCAGGAGCCTGACATGGGATGATCCCAGGACCCCGGGATTGTGACCTGAGCTGAGGGCAGATGCTTAATGACTGAGCCACCCAGGCGCCCCTATAATGTTTTTATATAATCAAATCTCTCAGTATTCTCCTTTATGACTTCTAGTTTCTTGATTTGGTTAGGAAGGTTTCTATACAGTAGGCTATAGAAATAGTTACAAAAATCCTTCAGATACTTTCATTTTTGCATCTAGCTCTTAAATCCATGAGGAAATTACTTTTGAGTATAATGTAAAGAATGGATCTAACTTTGTTTTCTCCAAGTGAATAGCCAGTTAGGTAATATGTAGCAACTTATGTCAGATAAGTCAGCTTGTTGCCATGTTGAAATATATTAATTGAAAAAGTTTTTACAAGATTACCATTAGCCCATATTTTGTTTTTATGCAAGGGAGAGAACCCTTTCCACAAGGTACCTTATTTTGATCTGTCAGAAAATTTTTAAATGGCTTCATTGGGATTTGTTTTGTGTCCTCTATAATTTACTGATTTAAAGTGTACAATTCAGTGGTTCTTGGTATAGTCACATAGTTATACAACCATCCCCACTACCTAATACTAGAACATTCAGTCGTGGTGTCCAGTAGCTAGGAGTCACTCCATTCTCCTTTTCCCCTATGCCTGGATAACCATGAATCTACTTTCTTTCTCTATGGATTTTCCTTTTATGGACATATAATTTGTTGTCTTTTGGAACAGGCATCTTTATTTAGCATAATGTTTAGGGTACATCTGCACTGTAGTATGTACCAGTGGTTCATCCTTCCTCTCTCTCTCTCCCTCCTGCCCTCCCTTCTTTCTTTCTTTCAAGATTTATTTACTTGGGGGGAAGGGCAGAGGGAGAGAATCTCAATCAGACTCCACTCTGAGGGCAAATCCCAGCACAGGCTCCCTCTCAGGACTCTGAGATCATGACGTGAGCTGAAGTCCAGAGGTGGACACCTAACCGACTGAGCCACCTGGTGGTCCTGGATGTCATGCTTCTTTACTGATGAATGACATTCCATTGTATGGATAATTTTACTGTGAACATTTGTGTGCAAGTTTCTGTGATTCATGTTTCCATTTTCCTGGGTATATACCTAGCATTGAACTTGCTGGGCCATCTGGTGGCTCTGTTTAACCTTTTGAGGAGCTGCCAAACTGTTTTCCAAATTGTCTGCACCATTTTACATTCCTATCCATTTCTCCACAGAAAATCTTTATAAAAAACAAGTGTTTAAGATATTTACAGTGTGAATGGTGCCCTTCTGAAGTGGCTCTTCTGTTTAATGTGAAAGCACGTGCGTTGTTGGCCCGGAGTTCACAGCCCCTAACCCTTGTCAGAACGCAGTAGCTCATTTATGGGAAAATCTGATGTAACTTTCAGCTTCCCTCTTGTTGCCATTTTAGAATTCCCTGGGGATGGAAGTCAGCATCTCTATTCCTTGCAACTGCAGCCCATTCCACCTTTTTTTTTTTTTTTTTAAGTTAAATAAAAACAGTTAAGTCTCTACATCTGAGCGTTGTTAACTTCTCAGGAAGAGCTACGGAAGGTTTGAGACAGCGAGTATGACTTTTCCTGAGGATTTAGCCTCGGGAATGCTTTCTGTTTGCATTTCCCCCATGGCTCCCTCGTGGCAATACAGTCTCCTACTTTACTTTCTTGTTTTGATTTTCAGAATTAGTTTGTTGGTATAATATAGTATTTCCTTGGTCTTGAGACACATTCTTTTCTCTCAGTTTTATGTTTCTGAAATTAGGAAATTACACAATTGATAATGTATTTAATGTGGTAGTAGTTAAAATTTTTTTCTCCTGAAAATGTGGTCAGTGATTCATGAAGCCTTTTTATTTATTTTTTTTAAAAAAGATTTTATTTATTTGTTTGAAAGAGCGAGAGGCACAAGCAGGCAGAGCATCAGAGGGAGAGGGAGAAGCAGGCTCCCCACCGAGCAGGGAGCCGGATGTAGGGCTCGATCCCAGGACCCTGGGGTCACCACCTGAGCGGAGGGCAGTCGCTTAACCCACTGAGCCATCCAGACACACTGTCATGAAGACTTTAAAAAAAAGAAATCACTGGCAGGGCACCTGGGTGGTTCAATGGGTTAAGCCTCTGCCTTTGGCTTGGGTCATGATCTCAGGGTCCTGGGATCGAGTCCCATATTGGGCTCTGTGCTCAGCAGGGAGCCTGCTTCCTCCTCTCTCTCTGCCTGCCTCTCTGCCTACTTGTGATTTCTCTCTATCAAATAAATAAATAAAATCTTTTTTAAAAAATCACTGGCATCTTGGAATTTAAGAAATATATACTATATGCAGGTGTGAAAATAGCTAGATTTACTGGTGATTAGTACTTTGAAAGTTAGGAGTTATTGGTGGTTGTCACGCTCTTTTTTTTTTTTTTTAAAGATTTTATTTATTTCTTTGACAGAGATCACAAGTAGGTAGAGAGGCAGGCAGAGAGAGAGAGGAGGAAGCAGGCTCCCCGCTGAGCAGAGAGCCCGATGTGGGGCTCCATCCCAGGACCCTGGGATCCTGACTGGAGCTGAAGGCAAAGGCTTAACCCACTGAGCCACCCAGGTGCCCCATCATTCTGTTTTTTAAATGAAATAATGTTCTGTAGTTGAGTCAAAAAGCTTTGTCCAGGGCACCTGGGGGCTCGGTTGAACGTCCAACTCTTGATTTCGGCTCAGGTCATGATCTCAGGGTGGTGAGATTGAGCCCCACTTTGGGCTCTGTGCTCAGTGGGGAGTCTGCCTGAGATGCTCTCTCTCCTCCCTGTGCTCACACGCCCACTCCTGTCTCTCAAATGAGTAAATCCTAAAAAAAAAAAAGAGCAGCTTTATCCAACTCTGTAAGTGTGGTTTATGTTATATAAATTATTTAGAAACATAGTTCATGTTTTCTTGTTATCTTTATGAATATATTCTAGCTTTTTGTGATTTCAGTGAATAGTAGATCAGTGACGCAATATAAAACATCTTAAGGTAGTTAGTACACTGCTTACCCTTTTACTTTTGAAGAGCAAATTACATGGTATATATAATGGTGCTTATTTTTAAAATTATAAGATTATATGCTATTTAAAGAAGAGTGTCAATCCTTTAATATTTTTATTTTCATTGTATTCTCTTAGTTTTTGTCTACATATGTAATTTAAAATACAGCAGTATATGTTTGCTAATTCAGCTACTAGATATTTATTGAATACCTTTTATGTTCAGGGACTTTGCTAAGGATATTGCAGTGAATAAGGCAATGAGGATTCTTATTCTCATGGAACAAATGCTGTAGTGGAAAATATGAGTGGTACGCATATAATTTACCCAGAAAAAGCATATAACTTACCAGGATGATGAGTGTTAAGAGACTTACAGAATGCTGCATGAGCACTTAACAGGGAGATCTCCTTTGGTTGAGCAGGGAAATGACATAATCAGATTATTAAAAATCATATTTCTAGCTGCATCTCAGAGCAGGGACTGGAGGAGAACCAGGTGGATATGCAGAGTTAGAAAGCTGCTATATTCTGTGTAAGATCTGTTGTTGTTTTGGATAGAATCAGTGGACTTAGAACTCAGTGTCATCAGAAAGTATGTGGAACTCACAAGTTTTGGTTTTAGGGTCGCGTTGGGAACGGGGTGGGGGTGAGAGGAGGCAAGGACGGCTGCCAGGTTTCCGACTTGAGCAAGTGGCAGTACTGCGTTCGCTTGGCTGGTGTGATGGGTCCCAGGAAATGCGATGTATGGCTGAAGAGTGTAAAAGCTGTGGGTAACTTGGACCCGTAATGTGCTGTGATTTTTTAAGATCTCATACAGTTAATTTGTATGTTTTTTTACTGTTGAGAAACAGAACAGTGGTACCGTCTCTGACGATGTTTGGTAACGACCACAGAGAAGCGCAAAATTTATCACAGATGAGACAAGCTAGACTTATTTTAAGCTAAAAATCTGCTGACATTGTTGAGTCTGTAATGTGATAATTTTAGGTAAGTGTACTTATCCAAAAAGAGAGAAAAGTTGTTCTTGCATATTAAAGAGAGTTAAGATAAATTCTCTTTCTTATCAAGTCGGAAAACCACTCTAAGACTCTGTTGTATATTCATATGTTGTCGTCATACGGCCTCCCTGGGTGGGTGTCATGTGCATGTGCTCCCTGCTGCCAGCTTGACCTTAAATGATCCACAGCCATCTAAGGTTTAACCTACTACTGAACTCAGTCTCCCCTTCTGTCCGTCTCGTCTGAGCAGACAGCTTTTATAACGTCAGCCCCGTGAGGGCAGGGACTTTCCTGTTTTTGCGCTGCTTTGTCTCCAGTTGCTGTTACGTAATGGGCATTCAGTAAATACTGTGTCGCTGGAAAGTCTAAGTGCTACCACCCAACAGTTCACCAGTTGCTTAAGTCTTCGATTCTCCCCCTCCTCTCTATATCTCTCTGTATAATCTAATCTGTTATGCCTTAGAAGTATCTCTTAATTATCCATTTTTAAGATTTTCAGTGCTACTTTGCTAATTTGTCAATTTTATAACTAGTATTCCAGAATCAACTTTGCTTTTTTTTTTTTTTTTTAAAGACTTCATAATTTTGGACATGGAGAGAACGAGTTGGGGGAGGAGCAACAGGAGAGGGAGAGAGAATCTCAAGCAGACTCCCTGCTGAGTCTAGGTACATGGGGCTTGATCTTGTGACCCTGAGATCATGACCTGAGCTGCCCTTCAACCAACTGAGCCATCCATGTGCCACCCCAAGTTTTGCTGTCTTTCTAATCATTCTTCCACAACAGCCAGGGAGGCTTTTTAAAGTATAAGCTGTAGGGGCTCCTGGGTGGCTCAGTCTGTTAAGCCGCTGCCTTCAGTTCAGGTCATGATCCCAGGGTCCTGAGATCAAGTCCCGCGTCGGGCTCCTTGCTCAGTGGGGAGCCTGCTTCTCTCTCTGCCCTTGCCTGCCACTCTGCCTGCTTGTGCTCTTAGTCGCTTGCATAAGTTGTATCTTACTACTCTTCTGCTCAGAACTAATTTTGGATTCTAAATCCTTAAGGTAGCCCAACAAGGCCCTTTGAAAGCTCTTTTTTTTTTTTTTTTTTAAAGATTCAATTTATTTGTCAGAGTGTGTGAGCACAAGCAGGGGGAGCAGCCCACAGAGGGAGAAGCAGGCTCCCCGCTGAGCAAGGAGCCCGATGTGGGACTCTGTCCTGGGACCCTGGTATCATGACCCAAGCCAAAGGCAGACACCTGACCCAGCCACCCAGGCATCCCGAAAGCTCTTTTCGTATAGCTTTCCATTTTTGTTTTGTGTTGTCCCCACTTTGGTGAATCTACTGTTAATCTTTACAATTTCAGGGACTTTTTACACATACTGTTCCCTATTTTGGGAACGTACCTAACTCGACATTTTGCCTGGCTGTTTCCTACTCAGACTGGGTCTCAGCTTAAAGTTAACTGTTTTTCCAAGGTATATTCCCTGTTCCTCCAGATTTCCTTGATATACAGCCTCATATATTCAATACCTTCACATTTATTATGTTATAACCACATATTGTATTTTTTTTTTTAAGATTTTATTTATTATTTGACTGGCAGAGATCACAAGGAGGCAGAGAGAGAGGAGGAAGCAGGCTCCCCGCTGAGCAGAGAGCCCGATGCGGGGCTCCATCCCAGGACCCCGGGATCATAACCTGAGCCAAAGGCAGAGACTTTAACCAACCCACTGAGCCACCCAGGTGCCCCAAAACCTAGGACCATATTGTATTATTTACAACCATTTCTACAGTGGTTCTCAAGACTTATTTTGAGGCTCTCAAAATGTCCACTGAATGAAGGAGTAGATTAAGGAAGATGAATGCATAAAGGAAAAGATATAATGGTTGCAGAGGTAGTTGGAGAGCCAGTAGAATGTGTCATCGCAGAAGACAAGCAAGAATTCCAAACAGCAGGTCTGCTAGGTGTAACAGGGGAGGACTGAGACCAAGAATAGGCATGATGTTTGGGAGGCAGTGTAACAGTATTCGAAAGGAGCCAGACAGACCTGGGCTCAAGCTTTTTTTGGTTATTAACTTGTTTTTTCATCTCTGAAAATGAATCATAATAGTAACTGAGATCATCTGTGTAACACTAGCATAGAGCTTTGCACATATTAAGAACTCAGTAAATTTTTAGGTTTTTGTTGTTGTTGTTGTTGTTGTTTTGTTTTTTACTTAACTAATGCTGCATCTCCTGGAAGGACTCAGTTTTGTAGTATTTAATGAATACAGAGTTGATTTTATATTGCCTTGCTAAGTAGTGTTTTATCAAAGTATGCCTATTCCCTTCCAGCCTCCAGTGATCGACAAGGTGTCTATACAGAATGGTCTCCAGACTTAGTTGAATTGTTTTCCACAAGGGCTTGGCATCTCACAGAGCAGATCGCGTGTTAACTCTGAATTTGTCTAATTTTATCCGATCCATTATTACTTGGATGTGAGATTAGTATGGGAGACGTGGGTGGGTACTAGTCATCACTTTGTAGAGGGAATAGGGCATGAAGGCGAAAACAAATTTGAGCGATTCCTGGTCAAGAGTTTGGTATTTGTCTTGTTTGCCCAGGTTTTGTCACATTGCAGTACATGGCTGTCCAGCAGTAGGGCATTCGTAGATCACTATGAAATGTGATTTACTTGTATATTTGTAGGTAGTATCTAATATGTTGTTAGATTATCATGCTTTGGGGTTCCTGGGTGGCTCAGTCAGCTAAGCATCTGCCTTCAGCTCTGGTCATGACCGAGGGTCCTGGGATCCAGTTCTGCATCCGGCTCCTTGCCTAGCAGGAAGTCTGCTTCTCCCTCTGCCGCTGCCTTCTGCTGCCCCTGCTCGTGCTCTCTTCCTCCCCCCATGAAAAAGTAGAATCTTAAAAAAAAAAAGATAATCATGCCTTGTGTTGATATGATGTATATATCCTATTAATACAATTAGTAACTTTATTTTTAAGATCTCATTTGTTTATTTGAAAGATGGAGACAGCTTGCGCATGCACACAGGAGTTGGTGGGGAGGGGCAAGAGGGAGAGGGACAAGCAGACTCCCTGCTGAGTGCAGACCCACCCAGGCGCCTCGGTCATTAGTAATTTTCTTTCTTTCTTTCTTTCTTTCTTTCTTCCTTCCTTCCTTCCTTCCTTCCTTCCTTCCTTCCTTTCTTTCTTTCTTTCTTTTTTAAGATTTTATTTATTTATTGGACAGAAATCCCAAGTAGGCAGAGAGGTAGGCACAGAGAGAGGGGGAGGCAGGCTCCCCACCGAGCAGAGAGCCCCATGCGGGGCTTGATCCCAGGACCCTGAGATCATGACCTGAGCCGAAGGCAGAGGCTTTAACCCACTGAGCCACTCAGGCACCCCAGTAATTAGTAATTTTCTAAACAGTTTGTTCACAGCTAAAATGATCTCAGTGAAAGGGCTTCAGGCTATAGATTTAGTATCAGTTTCCCTTGAATTTGGACTAGACTGTTCTGGATTGTTACAGTGATTTGAGGACATCCTATAAATCCCAAAGTTGCGTGTGAGATGAATGTTGAATTTGTCGCTTAGAGCAAAGAGATTCTAGCAGTCTTAGTTCTGTGTTTCTCCTTGGAACTGTATTTGGACTTGGATATTGTAGTAGGAACCAGATTACATTGTGTGACAGCATGCGTCCTTGTCCCTGGATGGAAAACCTAGAGTATATAGATGGAAGAGTATCATTCACTGAGATCGCTGCTTTCAAAGTTCAAAATCAGCATTCTGGCAGCTGGTGTAGGGACTGGTTTTCAAGCAGTTTACATTTAGCACATAAAAAGCATTCTTTGTTGTGAAGTATCTTCAGAATTTGGATTTATCTTTACTAGAAACACTTAAATTTGGTATGCAGGGTTTGCCAGTCATGCTTTTCCAGTCTCACTGCCTGGATGGATTCACAAAATGGGCCCTCGGGCTCACTGTCCTTTCTCCTCTTTGATCAAGTTAGGGAAACATAGTATTTCTCTATTCTTACCTACATTTCTGGGGTAGTGATCAGTGTTTTCAAATTAGTTCTTTTTTAGTTTATTGATATTCTACTATTTGTATAGTAATCTCTGTCACTCAGATTCAGTTTTTCCATTTTAAAATGAAGAGAATCATGCTCTCCAAACCCTTCTCTGGAATGTGTTAAAAGTGAGTAAGTGTTGGTAAAAATGCTTTTCAGTTCTTTGGAGGAAATACTGAAATTCTGGTTCACATTTATACATATATATGTTACGCGCTCTGGAATTCCTTCATTATGAAAAGAATTGTAGGGAAATTTAAAAATGTGTGTACTTGTGAGTACTGGATATAAAAGCAGTTGTTTCTGTGTAAATTATTTGTCTTTGTTCTAGAACAGGTTTGTTTCATGAGCGACCAGAAAGGTATACGCAGGTATGTCAGTGCACTAGGCACATGAAACCCTGGATGGGCATCAAAAATTAAGGAACATGCGGCGCCTGGGTGGCTCAGTTGATTAAGTGTCCAATTGTTGTTGTTGTTGTTTTTTAATTTAAGATTTATTTAGTTATTTTAGAGAGAGAGAGAGGCAGAGAACAGGGAGGGGGCAGAGAAAGGGAGAGAATTTATAGCCACCAAGCCTGGAGCCAGACTTCAGGCTCAGTCTCATGGCGTTGAGATCATGACCTGAGCTGAAATCGCGAGTTGGAGGCTTAACATACCAAGCCACCGGGTGCTCCAAGAGTCCGACTTTTGGTCTCAGCTCTCGTCTTGATCTCAGGGTGGTGAGTTCAAGACCTGTGCTGGAGTCTACACTGGGCGTGGAGCCTACTTAAAAAGAGATAAATAAGAAATAAGAAAAAAGGGGCACCTGGGTGGCTCAGTGGGTTAAGCCTCTGCCTTCGGCTTGGGTCATGGTCTCAGGGTCCTGGGATCGAGCCCCACATCAGTCTCTCTGCTCAGCGGGGAGCCTGCTTCCCCTCTCTCTCTGCCTGCCTCTCTGCCTGCTTGTGGTCTCTGTCTCTGTCAAATAAATAAATAAAATCTTCAAAAAAAAAAAAAAAGAAAATTTACAAAACAAAAAGAAGAAACATGGGAGAAAAGAAATAGAAAAGGAACAAAATAAAGCCAGTAAGATCTGTCCCACAAAAAAACATGCAATTACTTCAAATATTTATTGAACACCTCATATATGCCAGGTATAGTTTTAGGTGCTAGGGTGTTACATTGAACTAAACTGAAAAAAACCCAGTTCCTGGAGTGGAAAGGTATCAACAATAAATAAATATATTCTGCACCAGATTGTGAGAAGCGTCATGGAGAAAAATAAAACAGGATAGAGTGTTAGAAGAAGATGGTGACATGAGTAGTTTTCAGTTTTATAAAGGATTGTCAGGGATTGCCTGTTCCATGAGGTTACAGTTAGGCAAAGGTGAAGGACATGAAAGAGCAAATCATGCAATTATCTAAGGAAAGAACATTCTAGTCAGAATAATAATTGCAAAGGTCCTGTGGTAGGAGTATTTTATTTTGATGAAGAGGAGACTTGGAACTAAGTGGGGAGTTTGGTAGGAGACGGACGAGAGGTAGAAGGGATTGTACAGCAGAGTAAACAGAGCCTTTAGACCATTGGAAGGACTTTGACTTCCACTGGGAGTGGGATGGGAAGCTGTTGAAAGGGTGTTGAGCAGAGGAATGACACGATCGGACACAAGCTTTAAGGATCACCTGGCCAGGGGCGCCCGGGTGGCTCAGTGGGTTAAGTGGCTGCCTTCGGCTCAGGTCATGATCCCAGGGTCCTGGGATGGAGCCCTGCATCGGGCTCTCTGCTTGGCGGGGAGTCTGCTTCTCTCTCTCTCTCTCTCTCTCTGCCTCTCTGCCTGCTTGTGATCTCTGTCAAATAAATAAATAAAATCTTTTTAAAAAAAAAAAAAAGGATCACCTGGCTGCTGAGTTGAGAAGACTGTAAGGAGATACGGAGGGCCGAAGCAGCGGGCGGCCAGTGGAGAGAGCGACTCCCGGGTAGTCCAGGTGCTGGACAAGCATGTGGCTCTGAGTGGCAGCTGTCAGGTCAGCGAGAGATGGGTGGTGCGCGTGCTCTGAAGGTAGAGAAGTCTGCTGACTGAATGGACTTGTGAGGCATGAGGGAGAAAGGAGTTCAAGGTGGTTAGGAAGTTTCAGCCTAACTATTTCTAGCTCGAGTTGCATTTATATACCGAGATGAGGAAGCCCGTGGGAAGAACGGATGGGGGATGGGGGGATGAGGTAGAAGATGAATTGATTTGAAATGGGCGAAGCTTGCGGTGTCTGACCAGTAGACGTCTAGGCAGTGTGTCCGGCGGGCAGTTAGATGCTGGGGTTCTGGGAAGAGGTCCCAGCTGGCCTCTATCTAGTGATAGAAACTTGTAAATCAACAATGTTGGATGGAATATAAGGCCGAAAGATTGGATCTGTTCATTTAGCAAGTAAGCATAGATAGGGAAGGGAAGAGCGTGCCCTGGGGTGCTCCGGTGTTTAATGTGGGGGGGGGAGACTGGCAAAGGAAACTGAGGGTGACTAGCCAGTAAGGCAGGAGAATCCAGAAAGGACGCCTGGAAGTCAGTGTGGAGACGATGGGGCTGTCCCGCTGTGTCACGTTCTGTGGCAAGGTCAGGTAGAGGACAGAGAACTGGTGTGCTTAGTAGTACAGCGTACGTCAGTGACCTTGGCCAGCAGTTTATTTGGAGAGGTGGTGGTGAAACTATGGTGTGTTTCAAAGAAAAAAAGTAAGGATTTAGAGATGGCAAGAGTGGACTGCCCTTTGAAGAAGCTTTGTTTTGAGAGGGGGCAGAGAAATGGGAAGCTGGTAGAAGATACGGGGTCAAGAGGAGTTTTCTTAGATGAGAAGTACTGTAGTGTGTTTTCGTGCTGACTGGTATTGTCCAGAGGAAAAATGAGAGAGGATGGTGCAAGGGAGAAAGGATAGTCATCCTAGTAAAGCTCTTGAGAAGGCAAGGAGAGGGTAGGCCTCGTGCTCAAGGGGAGGAGTTAGAAGTATATGCATTTTTAAATTATTGTTATCTTCTTAAGTAGGCTCCAAGCTGGGCCCGGACTCAAGACCCTGAGATCAAAACCTGAGCTGAGACTGCGAGTGGGATGCTTGATGGGCTGAGCCGCCCAGGGGGCCCAGTATATTATGCTCGTAGGGCAGGCGGAATCTACGGGAACAGACACACAGCAGGCAGGTAGGCAGCAGTATCGTGCGAGCTTTGGCAGTTCCTTCTGATGTTCCTGCTGCCGCCGGCAGGTTGGAAGCAGAGTCAGTGAGGCTGGAGATGACTTCAGGTTGTTGTGTAGGAGAGAGATGGAGACAGGTTTCAGCCCGAAGGGTCCAGTTGGGGTTAGCGTTCAGGAATGTAAAGTGAGTTCAGTGAACATGATTGTTTTTCTTAGACCAGCTCTGATGGTACAGAGACAGAAGGAGCTTTAAGATACAATTTTGAAGCTGTTGCTAGAGTGATGAAGATACCGTAGGAGGCTTACAGAAAACACCTCTATGAGCTACATACAGTAAACATTTAAGATAAAACTTGTGCATGGGACTCTCATAACGCAGGGTGAAGTCACATGAGAAAGGAGAGGAGAAACATTTTCTACATGCCAGACGTTACGTTAGAAGCTATCGGGGTCTTAAAATTCATTCATTCAGCTCTTTACTGGGTACTACTGTATGTGCTGTTCACTGTTCTGGGTGCCGGGAAAATAGCTGTGAACAAACCAGAAGAGGTCCCTACCCTCATGAAGCTTAACACTATAATTATAGCCTTTTGCGGGGGGGGGGGGGTTAGTTATAGTCTTCTTTGGAGATGCAGTTGACAAATATGGAAGAAGGGGGAAAAAGCTGATTACTCAAATTGTGGTCCTGTTGGATAAAGGTACTCATGGGAGGATCAGGTCAGTGCAAGCTTAAATGTAAGTATTAAAACATAAATCTGCAAAGCACCATGTAAAAGTTTGTTTTTTGCTTTTAGAAAGATAGTGTAGGTGGGGTTACTTCCACAGTGGTGGTTAGAGGAGCGCTCTTTCATCAAGCACAGTAATATTTTTGCATTGAAATGTATGACTATTCTCAAAAAATTGTGGTAATTAAGACCAGACGGATCCAAATCAGGTCTGTCACTCAGATTTTGTCACTAGTGAGTAATGAAAAAGCTTGTGGTTCTCAGTGTTTTAAATTCCAGGATTCCGCGCCTGGGTGGCTCAGTGGGTTAAACCTCTGCCTTCGGCTCGGGTCATGATCTCGGGGTCCTGGGATCGAGTCCCGAGTCGGGCTCTCTGCTTGGCAGGGAGCCTGCTTCCCCCTCTCTCTCTGCTTGCCTCTCTGCCTACTTGTGATCTCTGTCAAATAAATAAATAAAATCTTTTTTAAAAAATTAAAAAAAATAAATTCCAGGATTGTGAACCCATTGTGGACAAAGTAGGACTTTGTACTTTTATTTTTAATCTTTAAAATTAATTTATTTATTAGATACAGAGTGAGAAAGAAAGCGGCGGGGGGTGGGGGGAGGCAGAGGGAGAGGAAGAAGCAGACTCCCCGCAGAGAAGGGAGCATGACACGGGTCTTGATCCCAGGATCTCAGGGTCATGACCTGCCCAGAAGGCAGTCACTTAACCAACTGAGCCACCCAGGTGCCCCCAGACTTTGTACTTTGAGAGGGAAAGAGAACACATGGCACAGAAGCAGAAATGAACATGATTTGTCAGGGACTTAAGTAAGGAAACCGAATTGGCGACGTCATAGGGGATGTGTGTTGGGAAGTAAGGACAAGCAAGTTTGCATACTTGCGGGCCAGATTATGAACAGCCTTGAAAACTTCTGTGCAGCGTTAGCAGGAATTGTCAGAGTGAGCTGATCGGGAGGTTACCCCTGTGACTGTTCTTGTGAATGAACAGAGTGGGAACAAACTTGAGAGTTTAGTCAGTTGGCCGGTAATTACTGAACACTTAATATGCTGCTACTACAATTAGCAATAGTAATTAATCATTGGTACTTTCTCTTGAAGCCTTTCTGTGTTGCCAGGCATTGGGCTATGCATTTTACTTACATTCCTATACAAGTTGTGAAGTAGTTATATGAACTTTGTCCTTGAGAATCTTACAGTCTTGTTGGAAAGAAGTCTTAAGGCACATAGTTTAAACTATGAAATTCTCCACTTCATAAATGGAATGTTCTAAGGAATAGGATGGTCTTTTTTCAGATACTTGTCCTGGATCTTGATTGGATATATGCTTAAAGACTAGTCTGTCAGCCTTCAAGAATAGTGAATTATTTTGGTTCTGTACTCGTTAGTCAGCCTTGTGATTATCTGATAATCTGGTTTCCTGAAGGTCATTCTCTGTGAGAAGGAGGTTGCCCCTGTACTTTATTTATATTTGCAAGTTAGGTGTACATCTCTTATAAAATAATAATTTGCTTGTTTATATTTTATGAATTTGGAAAAATATTTACGGATTTGGGGGATTAAAGCATGCCAACTGACTACTTACTATTAGGAAACCTTGTAAAATTTCTGGTTTTCAGAGGTTTTATAACAAGTGTTATAAATCATTTATATAACAATTTTTTAATGTTTGTCTTTCTTACTAGAGTATAAGTCTTGTAAATTTAGGAACTGGGTCTGTTTTGTTGAGTACTGTGTTTCCAGGTTATTGCACAATGCCCGGCACATGATAGGAGCTCAGAAATATTTTTGAATGAATGAATGAGTGAATGAATTCAGAATTTAATTGTACACCAGCAGTGGAGATAATTCCAGCCTGAGTCCTAGCCTGAAAAGCTCAAAACCTCTTATAAAAGTTGGAGCACTAATACCAGTCCATAACATGTATTACTACAACTTGTTTCTATCTGTAGAATAAGCTTATTCTAAAATTTTAAATTTATTTATAACTAAATTAATTTAAATTTATTTTGTACTGTATTTGGGTTACTTTTAACTGTGATTTGGGGTTCTTCCTGACCTCCTTGTCCCTCTCCCTTTATGTCCATTTTTTTTCATATTAATCAGTAGTTGCTTTGTATGCTCATGAATTTTTGTTATGGTTTATTCTGCAGAGAAAGAGATGCTGGATGCAAGTTTTGGAGATCCCTGTTTTTTATGGAACGCAGTTCTTTAAAATTTTCATAAGTTTCTTTGGCAATAACAGACACTTGTGATGGACCCTAGAAATACTGCTATGTTAGGATTGGGTTCTGACTCTGAAGGATTTTCAAGGAAGAGTCCCTCTGCCATCAGTACCGGCACAGCGGTGAGCACGAGAGAAGGAGAGCTAGAGAGCACCGCGCAAGGGGAGGAGGACCTTCGCAAGTGGACTCGGGGAAGAGGCAGCGAGGCAGGCCCGGAGGACGGTTTGGGCGGCGCACAGCAGCAGTTTTCAGTGAAAGAAACAAACTTTTCAGAGGGAAACTTAAAATTGAAAATTGGCCTTCAGGCTAAGAGAACTAAAAAACCTCCAAAGAACTTGGAGAACTATGTATGTCGACCTGCCATAAAAACAACTATCAAGCACCCGAGGAAAGCACTTAAAAGTGGGAAGATGACGGATGAGAAGAGCGAGCACTGTCCTTCCAAACGGGTGAGTCGTCGTGGTCGTTGGCAGCACGTGCGTTTTTCTCGGAATGTTGTATCTGCTGTTCACACTTGTTGCGGGAAGTTTGGTTGTGATCTCCATATTTCCAAGGAGTCTGTTTCGTGAGACTGCAGGAGGCTGCGAGGCTGGTCGGGGCCGGGCACGACAGCGCGACTGCGAGTGCGTTTGTGTTGGTGTGGCGGGCGTGTGAGGCCGGCGGACCTGTGTTGTGCCTGCTGCGGGCTCTGGTGCGGAGAGCACTGGCTGTGCAGTCAGGAGACCCCTCCTCCCTGTTTACTAACGTTGCGGACAGACTAACAGGGAAGAAATTGAGGCTCAAAGATGTTAAACGGTTATGATACCGCTTACCTTTTAACGTGGTGGTAAAGATCCAGTTCGCTAACATGTTGAAAGCTTTTGTGGGTTTTTGTGTTTGGTTTGGTTTGGTTTTTGGTTCTGGTTTTGTTTTATTTAGTTTTTAGGAGAAGGAGGGAGAGAGTGTGAGGGGTAGGGGAGTGGCAGAGGGAGAGGGAGAGAGAGAATCTTAAGCGGGGCTTGATCTCACAACCCTGAGATCATCACCTGAGCCAAAATGAAGAGTCATACACTTAACTGAGCCCCCCAGGCGCCACATATGTTGAAAGCTTTTGTAAAATGAATTGTTTAATACAAGGATTAATTCCTGTCACTCAAAGCAAGTTGATACATCAAAAATTGTCCCCTCTTTCTTTTTTCTCTAAATTGTTTCTTTTTATTATTATTATTATTTTTTTTTTTTGTCTCCTCTTTCTCGTAGACTATCCAAATACAGTAACTAATTTTTCAGGGTGCCTGGGTGGCTCAGTCGGTTCAGCTGACTGCGTTTGGCTCAGGTCGTGTTCCTGGGGTCCTGGGATTGAGTCCTGCGTTGGGCTCCCTGCTCAGCGGGGAACCTTCTTCTCCCTCTCCCTCTGCTGCTCACCACGTTTGTGGTCCCGCTGTCTCTCTCTCTCTCTCTCTCTCAAATAAATAAATCTTTAAAAAAAACACACTAATTTTTTTAACCCTATTTATTCTCTGCTGTAAAGATACTAGATTTGTTTTAGGTTATGTGTTGATCACAAGTTTTAGTCTTTTTTTCTTGATTTTATGTATTAATTAGAGATAGGGAGAGAGAGCACAAGCGGGGGGTGGGGGGGTCGGGAGGAAAGAGAGAGAAGCAGGCTCCGAGCTGAGTAAGGAGCCCGACATGGGGCTCAGTCCCATGACCCTGGGATCATGACCTGACCCGAAGGCAGCTAGCTGCTTAACCAACTGAGCCACCCAGGCTCCTCTAGCCATTTCATACAATATTTAATTTCAGGTGATGGGCACCATATGTGCCCATGTGCATATTTAAATTACTTGTATATATAAGTAAAACAATGGATCTAGGTAGAAAGACTTGGCTTAACATTTTGGCTAAAATTTTGAAATATTACTGTATAAAATCACTTGATTTTTACTGTTGATTACTTAACATCAAATTCATGTGCTCTCTGCATGTTATCAGAAACCATAATGATGCGGGCTTTTTGTTCTTCAAATTGCTGTGGCATCCAGAAATTTTTAATAGTTGCTATTCTTCAAAGATCATAGGCATATAAAGTAGCTTGGGGTGTTTTATTGATAAAATGAACTGTGAGTGAGTTAGATTAGAAGCCAGGGAAGAAATGGGTGTTTTACCAATATTTGCAAAAATGAACTCAGTGAATCTTCGCTAACCTGGGTAACCTCCCCCGAGCCTTATTTTCCTCATGAGGATATCTGTTCCTGCTGAACTCAAGGATTTTCATAAGGTTGATTGAAAAAGGTTTTTATCTGGCTTTTTTCCTTCAAATGATGTTAGAGCTTATCTTCTACAGCTGGTTTGTAAAAGTCTCCAGTATGATGGTCTTTTGTAATGTTTCTACAGTCGTTTTTTTTTTTAAATAGTTCACGCTACTGACAAGGTCTTGTACTCAGTCGATTTGACCTGCAGCACACATTCACTCTCTGCGTGGGGCGGGGTGGTTGCGATCATGTATCTTGTTCCTAGTGGTCTGTGGTTTCCGAGGCCAGTAACAGGACCGCCAGTCAGAAGGCGGTGTTTCTTTCTCAGGCAGCTACTTTAGCCCGGGAGGTTGGGTGTGTTAGTAAACTTTGCATTAGTGCTTCAGGAGTGGAAAGGGCATGCATGGGCTGTGGACTCAGAACCCAATTTAAATCCTGGCTTAACAACCACACACAAGCAGTTTGCTTTATCTCACTCACACTTGGTCTTCTCATTCATGGTGCGGGAGTAGGGATGCCCTTCTTCAGTGGCTGTGTGCAAAATTAGATTTATATGAAGCGTCTGGCATGTGATAAGTTTCTGTGAATGTTTTCTTTCCCTTGTTACAGCCTGAGGAAGGGCTTTATATAACCTGCAGTCCCTGGGAGGCTGCAGGGGGTGGCGCTGTCTTCGCGCCGGGGCGGTCGGGATCAAGGTTTGTGTTTCTGCGTAGCTCTGACCAGCTTCTCAGAGGAGTTCATGACTCGAAAAAGACTAAGCATCTTTGGCCAAGGAAGGAAAGAGGGACTATTACGAGGCATGTTGTAGTCTTTAAAACAGGCCTTTACCAAATGCACCCGGAACATTTACCCCCCGTTCTTTAAAAGCAGTTGGATTTTTGTCAGTGTTGTTTTAAAGCAGGTCTTACACGGTGCCTGTGTGGCTCAGTCAGTTGTGTCCAACTCTTGGTTTCAGCTCAGATCGTGATCTCAGGGTTGTGAGATCCAGCCCCGTGCTCGGCTCTGTGCTGAGCATGGAGCCTGCTTAGGATTTTCTGTCTCCCTCTCTCTCTCCCTAAAAAAATAAAATAAAAAATAAAGCAAATATTGGGCCTTACGTTTCTAATGAAAACATAGATCATATATTTTATCTCTCCATTTACTTTCTCTTTTGGCAGTATTCAGAGAGCAAACACAAGACCCTCTAGAAAAAAATAAGTTATTTGCTGTTATGATTAGTATTGAATGATTGGTAACTGTATATGTAATTTTTTAAACTGTTTATGTAATTTTAAAAAGCAAAACCCAAGTTTAGTTCCATGCGTGAAATTTTTCCTTTTCTTGAATTATGTGACATACTGTTAAATTTATGGTAGTTTATTCATTAGCTCTGTGATTTTTTTTTTTAAGATTTTATTTATTTATTTGACAGATAGGGATCACAAGTAGGCAGAGAGGCAGGCAGAGAGAGGGGAAAGCAGGCTCCCCAGTGAGCAGAGAGCCCGATGCGGGGCTCGATCCCAGGACCCTGAGATCATGACCTGAGCTGAAGGCAGAGGCTTAACCCACTGAGCCACCCAGGCGCCCCTGAACTCTGTTATTTAGAGGGATTCAAATACGTCACTAATTTATGAAAAAGTGCAATTCATTGTTTAGGAACTGGCACATTCATAATTGGAGTTTGAAGTTTAGTTCATTCTTTTGAGAAAATATTAGAGGATGATGCTCTTAATGTCTTTTATTTAAAGTTATATTAAAGATTTTAAGGGTCCTAATTCTGTTTTTATTTAATGTATTTGTAATGTATTTTTTAGTATGTTTTTTAATTTGTTTTTATAGATATAACTGACTTACAGTGCTGTGTACTTGGTGTGAAGGTATGGTTGGTTTATGTTTCAGTAATTTTGAGGCTTTCTGTATTTAAATTTTGGCAAAACTGAAAATTTTCATATTAATGATAATAATAATAATAGAGTGTTAGCAGGAATCTGGGGAAACAAGCCCTCTCGTCCACAGCCAGTGTTGAGTAAATTGGTATGGAACTTTTTGAATTGTGCCGGGTTTTTTTGTTGGTGAGTTTTTCCGGGTTCTTTATACACTCCGCATGCAGGGCTTGCTAATGTAAACTCCCCTGTGTGGGCTGTCTTCTCACCCTCTCGACAGTGTGCTCTGATGCACGAGGGCTGTCAGTGTTGACGAACTCCGGCTTATCTGTTTTTTCTTCTGTTGCCTGTGCTTCTGGAGTCCTATCTGAGAAATCACTGTCAAATCCCATTTATTGAAGATTTTCCTTTATGTTTTTTTCAGGGTTTTATCATTCTTGCTCTGTGAATTCAGGAACTAATTCAGACCGCAAGAGATACTTCGGACGTGGGAAGCTATTATTAAAAACAATGTCATGTGTAGAGGCGCCTGGGTGAGTCCGTGAATTAAGCCTCGGACTCTTGATTTTAGCTCGGGTCATGGTCTGTGGGTGGAGAGACTGACCCTGACCCCCCCACCTCCCACCCCCCCGCTTCATACTGTGTGTGGAGCCTGCTTATGATTCTCTGTCTCCTTTTCCCTCTGTGCCTCCCCCACTAAAAATAAAATAATGTGTAAGAGTATGGATATTGGACCAGAAGATACTATTTGATTAGGTAATAAACTCCTATGATTCAGAATTTAAGAGATAAAAAAGGAAACAACGAAATACTGTTACCGTTGTTACCCTTCTCCCTCTCTGAGTAAATCTATTTTGGAATCCCCTTTTAGACAATCTCGAGATAACCCCTTACCAACTGTGATAACGATTAAGCAGAACAACCATTTCTCAATCAAAATGAAGAAAACTGATCTGTATATTGAATGCATTTTCAGGTTTAATTTACACTTGGAAAATAATACTTCATTAAGAATTAGTTGTATGTTTTTATTTTTTTTAATTTTATTTTTTAAAAGATTTTATCGATTCAGCAGAGAGAGACAGAGAAGGAACACAATCAGGAGTGGGAGAGGGAGAAGCAGGCCGCCCACTAAGCAGGGAGCCGGGTGCATCAGGGCTCGATCCCAACACCCTGGGATCATGATGTGAGCTGAAAGCAGACGGCCAACGACTGAGGCACCCAGGCCCCACTGTTTGTTTCTTTTTAGAGATTTTATTTATTTATTTGACAGAGTGCACAAGCAAGGGGAGAGGCACGCAAAGGGAGAGGAAGAAGCCACCCGGGTGCCCCAAGAACTAGTTGTTTTGGAACCAAAATTGGTGCAAAGAATCTTCCAGGAAAATCACTCCCAACATCAGAGTCTGTAACGTCTCCCACAAATACATTATGTATATACAGGCCAATGCGTGTGTCTCCCTCTCCTGCGCTACCAGTTGGGGAGCCTCCGTGCCTCAGTCGGCTCAGCATCCAAGTCTGCTCCGGCTCAGGTCGTGGTTCTGGGTTCCTGGGATTGAGCCTCACACTGAGCTCTCTGGGGAGTCAGCTACTCCCTTTCCCTCAACCCCTTCCCCCACTGTGCGGGTTCTCTCTCTCTCTCTCTGTCTCAGGTAAATAGATAAATACAGCCTTTTTAAAAAACATTTCCTGGGGGCGCCTGGGTGGCTCAGTGGGTTAAGCCTCTGCCTTCGGCTCAGGTCATGATCTCAGGGTCCTGGGATGGAGCCCCGCATCAGGCTCTCTGCTCGGCAGGGAGCCTGCTTTTCTCTCTCTCTCTCTCTCCCTCTGTCTGCCTCTCTGCCTACTTGTGATCTTTCTCTGTATATCAAATAAATAAATAAATAAATCTTTAAAAAAAAAATTTCCTGTAAGGGGCACCTGGGCAGCTCAGTCAGCTCAGTGTCTGCCTTCGGCTCAGGTCACGGTCCCAGGGTCCTGGGATTGAGTCCCGCATCAGGCTCCCTGCTCAGCGGGGAGCCTGCTCTTTCTCTCTTTCTCTCTCTCTCTCTCTCTCTCTCTCATTCCCCCTGCTCATGCTCAATCTCTCTGTCAAATAAATAAAATCTTTAAAAAACAACTTCTTGTGCAAATTGGGTTTTGTTGTCTTGCCACTTCAGTTTCGGAAGTTGTCCGAGCGGTCTCTCCATTCTTCTGCAGCAGCATTTCAGCAAGTGAGGATAGAGGTGGAAGCCCTAGTATCTCCTGCATGCGTTAGGCCCGAAAGTAGACGGAGGCGGGGCTGGTGCCTTCCTCTCTGGCGTGTAAGCGGCAGTGCAGTGTCGCAGTCACGCAGCCTCTGTACTTACGTGTGACCCCGGTTTGCTCAGGCTCCTCCGCCCAAACAGGCGCTTTCGAGACAGATGAAAAGTAACCAAAATATGTTTCCTGCGGCCGGTGATTAAAACTGAAACTTGTTTGACGTTAATGGGATCGGGGTCTGTTTCAGTGCCAGTGTACCCTGGTGACAGTTTAGGTCACAGAGCGTTGGACCTCTAGTGCTGTGTTGACTGACATTTTGCCAGTGAATAGTTTCTTTGGTGTCGTTTTAGCCTAACTGAGTGGCTTTAATGAGCACAACGGATTATAAATAAAATTTATAGTGCTAATTATAATTTTCCTCCCAAAGATAGTTTTCTCTTTGGAAAAGAAATGCCTGTGCTGACGTAATAGATTCTTTAGGAAACAGCTCATTGAAGAGGTAATTTCGAATTTCAGTCAAGTGATTTTTATGGAGAGTTATTAAAACCCACATGAATCCAAGTATTCCAATTAAGCCCTTTTGGTCTGAGATTTTATTTAATTACAGAACTGATGGATTAATGTTTCTTTAATAAGAAAACATACGGATAATAATAATAGTATCTCAGCTCTTGCTTAGTACAGCTCATTTGCTGAGCAGTTTTTAAATTGCTGCACACAAATCCCAATTATTTCGAAATGAAATGTTGAGAGAAAAAATGGGTTAGATACTATCTAGGTTTTGGCTTTTCTTTTTCTTTCTATCCTACTTTTTTTTTTCCCCAGAGAGAGATGGAGAGATTGCACATGAGCCAGGGTAGGAGGTGTGGGGCAGAGGGAGAGGAGGGGGAGACTCATAAGCAGGCTCCATGCCTGGTACAGAGTGTGATGTGGGGCCGGATCTCATGACCTGAGCCGAAATCAAGAGTCCCAGGCTTAACTGACTGAGCCACCCAGGCGCCCGTGTCTGTTACACTTCAGCCTAACTGGTCAGGGGATAATCGTTTACTTGCATTACTTACATTTACTGGTATGACTTCTATTACTAATGATTGTACTTTTCACAACGGAAGGTCAGGTTTTGGATCACTTAATTTTAAACATAATCTCTAGCCTCACAGTATTCTTTCATTCATCTGTTTCTCCATAAAATATTGAAGTGCCATCCTAGGCAGCGCACAAGTTGTTACCGTGTGGTAGCTTGCATAATAAAAACACATGCAGAGGGGCGCCTGGGTGGCTCGGTGGGTTGGAGCTTCTGCCTTCGGCTCGGGTCATGATCCCGGGATCCTGGGATCGAGCCCCGCATCGGGCTCTCTGCTCAGTGGGGAGCCTGCTTCCTCCTCTCTCTCTGCCTGCCTCTCTGCCTACTTGTGATTTCTGTCTGTCGGATGAATAAAATCTTAAGGCAGCCACTTAACCAACTGAGCCACCCAGGCGTCCCATAAAATTTTTTTTAAGATGTTATTTATTTATTTGACAGACAGAGATCACAAGTAGGCAGAGAGGCAGGGAGAGAGAGAGGAGGAAGCAGGCTCCCCGCTGAGCAGAGAGCCTGATGCGGGGCTGGATCCCAGGACCCCGGGATCATGACCTGAGCAGAAGGCAGAGGCTTTAACCCACTGAGCCACCCAGGTGCCCTAACATAAAATTTTTTAAAAAATTGTATGACCGTTCCCATTTGTTTTTAAGGATTTTTTTCTTTGTTTTTAAAGTTCTGAAATTTTGTGACTGTACTTTATATTAGAAAGAGGAAACATTGAAGTTAAAATTGTTTTTTTGGAAAGTTTTTTTTTTTATTTTTATTTTTATTTTTTTTAGAGAGAAATTTGGAATTATTTATAGTTGTAGTTAGTAGGAGCCCTGTCCTTTTTTGCCAAAATGTTAGGTCTTACCAAGATGCAGTACTTGAATCTGTGATCTGTTAGTAGTGAACCGCCTCCAGGCAGGCTGGTGCGGCTTGTGGGCGCACAGAACTGCACCAGCAGGTGGCGATGGAGAGCCGGGTCAAGCATGGGTTGCAGGATTTAACTCTTAGAGGGGAAAGGGAAGTGAGGCGTATTAGGGGTTTAGGATACAGCTGGCGAAGCTCAACGTGACTGTTCATGGTGTTGGTTTGTTTAAAGATTTTAAAAAAAGTACTTTATTTATTTGACAGAGAGATCGCAAGCAGGCAGAGAGGCAGGCAGAGAGAGAGAGAGAGAAGCAGGCTCCCTGCAGAACAGAGAGCCTGATGTAGGGCTTGATCCCACGGCCCTGGGATCATGACCTGAGCCACCACTGAGCCACCGAGGTGCCCCTAAAGCCAACTACTTCTTAATGTAATTCTGCTTTATAGAATTAAGAATTCTTTTTCCAGAAGAAAAGGAAAGTTGTTGTATGTCTGATTCCCCCCTCTGCCCTCACAACTAAAAGGTGGGAAAATAGGACATAATCCAAGATCTGTATAATGATCTGTGCCTTTTTGTTAAAGATGAGGATCACTTTGTCCCAGCAAGTGCCTAATGTCAGGAGTTAAAGAGAAGTATGTAAGACTGGGGGAAGACCTACCAGGGAAGGGAGTGGGTCATTATTTGCATGTTAACTGTGATGTCCTTGGGACCCTTTAATATAGATATGGGTCTTCGAACTGGATGTATGGTGTTCCTAAGGCATTTGTTTATCCTGAGTCTATTATCTAAATTGCAATTATACAGATTAGCCAAAAAAAAAAAAAAATCATACGAGCAAAGATAGCAGAAATGGCAGCATTGGTAAAGTGAGATAGTAACCACTACTCACTCTTTAAACAAAATAGGTCCTGAGCTATTAAATTTGGTCTTTTTCTACCTTCATGTTTTAACAGTCAGGTTTTTGTCTACTGTGTGTATTTTACCATCAGTTTCAGAAAACATCTCAACGTCAAAACAAGTTCGCAGTAAAAAGTTCTGCTACTGTGTTAGGAAGTCGGAGTTTAGGAGATGGGCAAAGGCATTCTGACACAGACGCACAGATGGTAGATATGTACACTAGAATATTGTAGGTGTTTTTAGCCAAGCTACATGGGATTAGTAACACCTCAGAATATATGTGAAAGGAGAAAGATGATCCTAACAATTGCAGAATTCAGTAGTAACTTTCACAGTAGCAACAATGAAGTAAGGTAGACCCTGCTTCTGAACCCCACCTTTTTATTTTTCGTGGAAATTGCTGAGTGTGATTATCCTGTAGTTCCTTGTCTAGTCCTTCATCGCAATGGTAGGAACTACGAAAGACTGCTGAGGAAGTCACAGACAGATGCTGATGGCTAGAAGCCAGAGCAAAAGGATGCTGGGTCACTTTTCGTTAAGCTGCTTGTTGATTGGGATGCTAGGAATTATCAGACAACTGGAAATTATCCTGCACACACTTGATGACACATTTTTCGGTTAATTGCAATCTCAAGAAGTAAATTAGCTAACATCAAAATGAAAAATTAGAAAAATAAATTTGTTACTAAGTTCTTAAATAAAAAGCATTTGAAATAGAGAAAGGAGGGAGAATGAGACAGTAGAAACCCTCAGCTTACCGGTCACCGAGTTCTGGGGAAGGGTCCCTGAACTGTAACCTCGCCGTTTCCACTGCATGTAGTTCTGTTTTCTAATGTGTCATGTTGTAGTGCAGTTCTTAGTTTGTCTTTTGTTTACTAGTGAATGAATGCTCCTTGAATGTCACTGCGATCATTTTAGTTTTTGCATTTAAGGATCACAAACTATGCTTAAAAAATAGGTCATTAAGGGCTCCTGTGGGGCTCAGACAGGTAAGGGTCTGCCTTTGGCTCAGGTCATGATCCCAGGGTGCTGGGATCAGCCCCGCATTGGGCTCCCTGCTCAGCGGGAAGCCTCTCCCTTGCCCCTGCTTGTGTTCCCTCACTCACTGTGCCTCTCTCTCTCTCTGTTAAATAAATAAATAAAATCTTAACAAAAATAGGTCATTAAGAGGGGCGCCTGGGTGGCTCAGTGGGTTAAAGTCTCTGCCTTCGGCTCAGGTCATGGCTTCAGGGTCCTGGGATCGAGCCCCGCCAGCATCGGGCTCTCTGCTCCGCGGGGAGCCTGCTTCCTCCTCTCTCTCTGCCTGCCTCTCTGCCTGCTTGTGATCTCTGTCTGTCAAATAAATAAATAAATAAATCTTAAAAAAAAAAAAAAAAGGTCAGTAAGATTATGGACTGTGTGTCAAGATCTGCAGGCATTAAAAACAGCAAGAGCACAAACAAAACCAGTCCCAGCACCAGAACTATGCCCCTTATTTATCATTTATCTACATTTATTTACATTTATCTAGCTCAAGAACAGAGGATTCGTTTCTGTAGCCCTAAGGTGGTGCTTTTGTGTAAATTTCCCCAACCAAAATACTCGTATTTTCTCCTTTCAGTTACTAAAAGTGTGTATTAAAACTTTAGGTCTATTTAAAACAATCTATAGTTTGCTGCTTTTAAGAAATTAGCGTTATTACCTGTGGCTGTTTCATGAATTTCCTGGTGAATCACAACTTTGATGACGACCCTTAGAAAAGCCGTTCATCTTGTAGTAGGTCAGACAAAGCCTCTATTTTACCACAGCACGGAGAGATACACCAAGCTGTCTGCAGTATCTCATTTGGAAACAGCCCCGCATTAGGTTTTTAGTTTAGGAAAACGTTTTTGGATGTCAGGTACCTTTTCAAAGCATTTAACACATCTTAGTGACTCAGTCACTAACAGACGATACAAATGAGCCCAAGTGACACTTTTATCGTCACTGCTGTTGGATGCTGTTTATCCCAGGGCCTTTCCTTCCCTTTTTGACCAATTTTTTGTGTTTAGGCTCCTTAGCTCTATCCAGGGAGTAAGGGGTCACATTCTCTCATCTAACCGCACTTTGTGAGTTGCATCCTCTGTGAGAGCAGCCTTCCTTGTGCCAGTGTAGGAGCAGGTCCAGAATCTCAGACTGCATCATCCCGCTGCTGCTTTTCCGCTCCCGGGTTCTTGTTGACAAAAGTTACTGGAGCCGGAAGACCTGATGGTGTACAGGCATCA
This sequence comes from Mellivora capensis, assembly GCA_004024625.1. Taxonomy (NCBI): domain Eukaryota; kingdom Metazoa; phylum Chordata; class Mammalia; order Carnivora; family Mustelidae; genus Mellivora; species Mellivora capensis. Next base: position 119,389 of record PISX010002159.1, on the reverse strand, counting down.
GCAGGTCCTGCTTTCAGTAGACTTGTGTTGTCTTTACCTTCATACTGTTTGTTTGTTTTGGAAGCTGCCTGAGCTGCTTACTTTGTAGTGGAGAAGAGGAGAGCCTTGGCTGGGCCTCTTCTGCCTGGCAGTGGCTGTTATGCAAATTCTGGTGGATTTCACATTTCAGTAAAGTCTTCTTTTCTCCCTTTACATACACAGACAGCTAAGGGGCAGCAACGATCCGTCTTATGCCTTGAAGACAAAACAAGATGCCACTCTTCCCAAAATATCGTCCATTATGGAAGCATCTGCTGCCATAAATGGAGGGGAGAGCAGAGCTCTTCTGTTGCACTGTGAGCACGGCTGTCAATGTACCAGGAAGATTCAAACTCATAGTCAGTTCCAGCAGGTTCATCCTCATTTCTTGCATTTTGTAGTAGAAACTTCTCTAATTAGTGCTGCATTTGGCTGATTGGGCAGTTCACTTTCTCGTAAAGTGTTGGATGTTAAGGATATCTGCTTGAGTCTGTATCATGGTTTGTTTGAATGGTATACAAAATGAGGTGCGGCAAATGTGAATATTTCTCATTTATTTGTTGATCTTGCTAATGGAAAAAGTCATTATTGAACCACATTGAAAGACGGCATAGCTTTCCTTAAGTCCCAGGGAATTAAGCCTGAACATCATCACAGTGACTTGCTAATTCACATGCTGCTTTTTATGGTTGCCTGTTCATATCTTTTATTTCATTTTAATGACCATAAATCACTCCAGAGATGCTCACATACAGACTGCTCCGTAAGTGCACGTTGCTAATTAATTTTGAGATATAGCTGCATAGAAGCAAATGAAGACTTTTGGGGAGACATCAGAATTAAGGGCCTTACATCATGAGATAACAAAACCTAAGGATTTTATGAAACTGACTGAGCCAGCCCCTATATGTCTAATTTCTTTTTTTTTTTTTTTAAGATTTTATTTATTTGCCAGAGAGAGAGTACACACAAGCAGGCAGAGAGGCAGGCAGAGGCAGTGAGAGAAGCAGGCTCCCTGCCGAGCAAGGAGCCCGATGTGGGACTCGATCCCAGGACCCTGGGATCATGACCTGAGCCAAAGGCAGTGGCTAAACCAACAGAGCCACCCAGGCGTCCCTATATTTCTAATTTCTAACATAGTTTTTTTGTGGGGTTTTTTTTGGTTTGTTTTGTTTTGTTTGTTGTTGTTGTTGTTAAAGATTTATTTATTTATTTATTTGACAGAGATCACAAGTAGTTAGAGAAGCAGGCAGAGAGAGAGAGGGAGAAGCAAGGGAGAAGCAGGCTTCCTGCTGAGCAGAGAGCCCGATGCGGGGCTCGAACCCAGGACCCTGGGATCATGACCCGAGCCGAAGGCAAAGGCTTTAACCCACTGAGCCACCCAGGTGCCCCCTAACATAGTTTTATGAATAACTTATGTTTCTTACTATCATGGGGAAAATTTTGTCCATAAGCCTTTTCCTTTACATTTTTTAGTGGTTGTCCTAGAGTTTGCAATACACAGTTACAACTAAGCCAAGTTCACTTTCAGATAACACTATCACTTCAAGGGTACATTGTAACAACAAAATAACCCAAATTCCTCCCTACCCTCCTTTGTATCATCACCATTGTTCATTTCACTTATATATAAGGATATCAGGCCTTTTCATACATTGTTGCTATTATTTTAAACAGACTTACCTGTTATATCAACTAATAATAAAAATAAAAGCTTATATGTCACTTTCACTTTTTCTTCCTCAGTGGTATTCCTTTCTTTTTCTAGATCTGAGTTTCTGAACCATCATTTTCCTTCTCTCTAAAGAACTTTGAACATCTTGCAAAGCAGGTCTGCTGGGTACAGAGTCCTCAATTTTTGTCAGTGAAAGTCTTTATTTCTTCTTCACTTTTATTTTTATTTATTTTTTTAAGATTTTATTTATTTATTTGACAGAGATCACAAGTAGGCAGATAGAGATGGGGAGGGGGGAGCAGGCTCTCTGCCAAGTAGAGAGCCCGATGTGGGGCTCCATCCCGGGACCCTGGGATCGTGACCTGAGCTGAAGGCAGAGGCTTAACCCACTGAGCCACCCAGACTTCCCTCTTCTTCATTTTTAAAGGGTAGTTTCATAGGATACTGAATTTTAGGTTGGTGATTTTTTCTTCTTGCACTTAAATTTCAGTCCACTGTTCTTATTTGCATGGTTCCAAGAAGAAGTTAGATATAATTCCTACCTTTGCTCTTCTGTAGGTAAGGTGTTTTTCCCATCTTCTTTCAGGGTTTTTTCTTTATCTTTGATTTTTTCCTTTTTTTTAAAAATTTTGTTTGTTTGTTTGTTTGTTTGTTTGAAGAGAACAAGGGCAAGTAGCAGAGGGGCAGACAGAAGCTCGCCCCCTGCTGAGCAGGGAGCCTGACGTCTCCCACCAAGGACCCCGTGGATCAGGACCTGAGCGCAAGGCAGACACTTAACCCTACTGAGCCACCCAGGCGCCCCTTTATCTTTGACTTTCTGTGGTTTGAAAATGATGTGTGTACGTGTAGGGCTTTTGTTTGTTTGTTTTGTTTGCATTTATCCTTATTATTCGTTGAGCTTTCCAGACTTTCTCGCTCTCTTCTAGTGTTCCCGGGATGCAGATGTCACGCTGCTGTCCCACAGTCCTTGGTCTCCTGTCCTTTTTTCCTAGTCTTTTTGTTTGTTTGTTTGCTTTTTAGTTTTGGAGGTTTCTGTTGAGCTTACGCTTGGAGACTCATTCTTTCCTCAGCCGTGTTCAGTGCTATGAACTCCTCGCGCCGTTCTTCATCCAACACTTTACGAGAAAGTGAACTGCCCAGTCAGCCAAATGCAGCACTAATTAGAGAAGTTGCTACTACAAAATGCAAGAAATGAGGATGAACCTGCTGGAACTGACTATGAGTTTGAATCTTCCTGGTACATTGACAGCCGTGTTCACAGTGCAGCAGAAGAGCTCTGCTCTCCCTCCATGTATGGCAGCAGATGCTTCCAGGCGGACGATATTGTGGGAAGAGTGGCATCTTGTTTTGTCTTCAATTTCCCTGCGATTAAGCCTGATTTTTTTTTTAAATGTCTTTTTTTTTTTAATTTATTTGTCAGAGAGAAAGAGAGAGAGCAAGCACAGGCGGACAGAGTGGCAGGCAGAGGCAGAGGGAGAAGCAGGCTCCCCGCCGAGCAAGGAGCCCGATGTGGGACTCGATCCCAGGACGCTGGGATCATGACCTGAGCCGAAGGCAGCCGCTTAACCAACTGAGCCACCCAGGCGTCCCAAGCCTGATTTTTAAAAAGATTGATGTGTTTGTGTCGGAGCAGGCGCAGGCGGGGCAGGGGGAGAGGGAGAGAGACGGAACAGACGCCGCGCCTCCGTCCGTCCGTCCGTCCGTCTCGCGCAGCGCCGCGGTGGGGAGTGCGCCGGGGGGGGGGCGGGTCTCAGCCCCGTGGAGGGAGCGCGGGCCGCGGCCGCACAGCTGCTTCTCCGGTGCGCGAGGCGGCGGGAGCGGGCGTTTCCGCCCCGACAGGTCAGGCTGTGCTGAGGAGCATCTCCCGAGGCCGACCTTGTCGCCTGAGGGCGCTGGCGTACCCCACAGGGTCCCTTCCCGGCCCCCCGCGGTGGTTCTCCCTGTGGGGCCGCGGGTCCGGCGGCCGCGGACCTCACGTCCGCCGCGGCTCCGGGACCACCCGCCGGCTTGTCCGCGTGCTCAGCTGCTTTCTTTCGGTCGGGCCGCCGCGGCCGCCTCCCGAGGTCTCCGTCAGCGCCGCGCCTGGGCGCTCGGTGGTGCGCGCTGCGGGGCCGCTGACAGGGCCACTGACAGGGCCGCGCGGCTGCGTCTCCGGCCGCGTCTCCGCTCGCGCCAAGGGCGCGCGGGCTTCGGTGCCTGCGTGTGACAGCGGCGGCCGCACGCGCTTTCCGGCCCGGGGCCGCCGCTGAGTCCCGGTGTCGCAGCGGCCGCGCCTCACCGACCACTCTGAGGCGGCGAGGCCCGTCCTGGCCGCGTCGTGACGGACGGAGTTTCCGAATCTCCGGCGGCGCAGCGAGAACGAGAACGACGGAACCGCCTGCGGCCGTCCCGCGGCTCCGCCTTCACCGCGCCTGCTCTGCTGTCGGCAGCGCCTGGACGACGACCGACCTCCAGTTTCCTCAGACCCGGGGCGCGCGTGGACCTCCGAGTGCTGGAGCGCGAGAAGCGGGCGCCGCTCCCGTCGCCGGCCCGGCCCGCTCGCAGGAGGACGAGATTTAGGGGCACAGTCGCCAACTCGGTGTCTTCTCAAGGGGGCCTTGTGGGCATTAAGGTTCCCCATGGAGTAAGGACCTTGTTCAGGAGTTTTGTTCTCTGACGCTTTCCACTTTGTAGAAACACCTCTATGTCCCGGTCACAGGTGGTGACGGCTGAGGACCTTTCTGCAGCTTCTCCGTGAACCTTTGAGCCAAGGTGACGTGCTTTGGTTTCATTTTCCCACGAAGAAGTGCTAGAGAGGTGCTTCTCCTGAAGCTGTACGAGACTGTACTTAAAAGTTAACGTCCAGTGTAGTGTCTTAGTGCAGTAAAATTCTAGGAAGGCGAGAATGATGGTATAAATGAAATTGTTACTCTTTCATGATCCTTCAAATTCTATTAGCGTCCGTGCTTAATCTTAAAATGTTTGTATTAACTGCGATAACCTGCTCATAGTGTCAGTTTCCTTGATTAACTATTTGATCGTCCTTTTTTTTTTTACGATTTTATTTACTTATTTGAGAGAGAGAGAGAGAACATGAGAAGGTCAGAGGGAGAAGCAGACCCCCGCAGAGCCGCGAGCCTGACGTGGGGCTCCATCCCGGTGCTCCCGGATCATGACCTGAGCCGAAGGCAGTCAGTGAACCAACGGAGCCACCCAGGCCTGCTATTGGATAGTTCTGCTTCTAGCATAGGAGCCAACAGCTTTTCTGATTATATATATTTGAGCATTTCAGCTTCACAATAACACAGGTACCTCTGCTTATTTAATGTTAACACGTGATGCCCATAAGGAAGTTCTTCATGTTTCAAATAGAATTCTTTAAAGTGAATATTCAGGGCGCCTGGGTGGCTCAGTGGGTTAAGCCTCTGCCTTTGGCTCGGGTCATGATCCCAGGGTCCTGGGATCCAGCCCCGCATCGGGCTCTCTGCTCAGCGGGGAGCCTGCTTCCTCCTCTCTCTCTGCCTGCCTCTCTGCCTGCTTGTGATCTCTGTCTCCCTCTGTCAAATAAATAAATAAAATCTTAAAATAATAAAAAAAAAAGTGAATATTCAAATAATACCATAAATCCAAGTGTCATGCCTTATTTGTATTACTGACAATGTTAGACTATAATTTGTAGTAATCTGTTATGTTAATTACTTCTACATTTTGTGATACTAGAAATAACATGAAAGTAAGCATTTAGTTTTTTGGCTTTCCTTTTTTTTTTTTTTTAAAGATTTTATTTATTTATTTGTCGGAGAGAGAGAGCACGCGCATGGGCACGCACAAGCAGGCAGAGTGGCAGGCAGAGACGGAGAGAGAAGCAGGCTCCCCGCCAAGCAAAGAGCCCGATATGGGACTCCATCCCAGGACACTGGGATCATAACCTCAGCCCAAGGCAGTGACTTAACCCACTGAGCCACCCAGGAGTCCCAGTTTGGCTGTCTTGAGACTGAAGCCAAACTTGGTGAAAATCCGCCTTGAAGTATAAATTGATAATATCTTTTAGAAGGAGATATTTTAAAATATTTTTGTAATTTTTTAAAAGATTTTATTTATTATTTGACAGAGATCACAAGTAGGCAGAGAGAGAGGAGGAAGCAGGCTCCCCGCTGAGCAGAGAGCCCGATGTGGGGCTCGATCCCAGGACCCCGGGATCATGACCTGAGCCGAAGGCAGAGGCTTTAACCCACTGAGCCACCCAGGCGCCCCTATCTTTGTAATTTTTATTCTTCTCCTGTTTCCTGTCTTCCTCCTGTAACTTGCCCTTTCATTGGATTCTGTGACTGTGTTTCACAAGGTCTCATTTATTTTCTTTATTCTCCTTCACTTTTTGGTAGTCACTCATAGTAATGGCAAAATATAAAAGCCCTATCTTTTAGCATTTATTTCTCCCCTTATTCTAGTGAGTTTGAACATGTTTTCTTGTTCTACTATTTAATTCTCTGCTTTGTTTATATCTTTGTTCATTTTAAAATACAGTTTTTCATTGTTGTTATTTTTTAAAAGCTGTATCTCAGTGGGGAGCCAGGGTGGCTCAGTTGGGTTAAGTGTCTGACTCTTGGATTCGGCTCAGGTCATGATATTGGGGTCTTGAGATAGAGTCCTGCATTGGGGTACCTGCTGAGCAGAGAGTCTCCTTCTTTTCCTTCCCCTGCTCCTCCCCCCCACCCCCCGCTTGTGCTTGCTCGTGCTCTCTCTCCCAAATAAATAATAAATAAATAAATAAATCTTAAAAAAAAAAAAGGTAATATCTCAGTGGTTTCCTTTATATATATTTTTGTTACCTTCCTCCCAGAAAAATATACCCCTATCTAGAGAAGAATTTAAAATTAATCGGGAAGGAAAAAATGACACAAGATGGAATCAGGAGGGAGACAAACCATAAAAACTCTTAATCTCACAAAACAAACTGAATGTTTCTGGGGAGAGGGGTGCAGGGAGAGGGTGGTTGGGTTATGGACATTGGGGAGGGTATGTGCTATGGTGAGTGCTGTGAAATGTGTAAGCCTGACGATTCACAGACCTGTACCCCTGGGACAAATAATACAATATATGTTAATAAAAATAATTAATAAATACACACACACACACACACACACACACACACACATAACTGGAAAAAAAAGATAAAGATAACCAGGTAGATTTTCAAAAGAAGCTAATGAAATATATTTTCTGGATATGAACGGTTTATTTTTATGATGAAAAAAGTAGAGTCATTTACATTTAAAGACTCAGTGGTGCTTGTTTTGGCAGCACATATGCTAAAATTAGAATAATACAGAGAAAATTAGCATGGCCCCTGGGCTAGGAAGACATGCAAATTTTTGAAGTATTCCTAAATAAATAAATAAAGGCTCAGTGAATAATAGTTTAGCTTTCAATTTAGACACAGCTGTGGATAGAATAGTGAACTGGAAAACAGTATCGAGAAAATTACCCAGAATGTAGCACAGCCAGAGATGTCAAATATGGTAGAAAAATTACAGTAGACAAAGGATGGTTGTAAGTCTAATATGTCCCAATTGGAGTTCTGAAGAATAATTGAGGAAACCTAATATTTGAAGGGTAATATTCCCAAATTGAATATTTATGATGGACATGTTCTAAGAAGGACCGATAAAGCTATGTCTGTATTGAGGCACATTAAGTGCATCTCTAGACTATAAAAGATAAAAATATATATAAAACAATGAGAATTAGAGGAGCAACAGTTAAATATCAGCCTTCAACCATCAACTAAAGAAAGGTTAAGGAACAAAAGAATTATGTCTTCGAATGCTGAGAAAAAATAATTGTTGGTTCTGAACAGGGCTTCCCCTGCTGACAAGTTTTAGCAGACTGGATTGCAGATGTAGCAAGAATATTGTTTCTAATTACTTTGCTGGGAATTGTAAAAAATTAAAACAATCACTTTTGTAAAAACAATGAAGGATAAAACGGTTTCAAGAACACAGGAGGCATATGAGGCATTTGAAGGCATACGAAGACAAATAGAAGAAAAAAATTATAGAAAAGTGTAGTTAGAAGCAGCACATGTGAAAACAGTGGGGACGAAGGAACAAGATGGAAATGGACAAAGTTCAAAAGGATGGGCAATGTGTGATACAATGGGAAAAGGGGGAAGAAAGAATAATTGCATAAAAGCATAATTGGTATCTTTGAATAGAAAGGCCAAACTTTTTATTAGCTCAGCTGTTAAAAAGCAGAATATAAAGACATTGTTAAAATAATAGAAAATTTCTGGGCCCCTGGGTGGCTCAATTGTTTAGACATCTGCCTTTGGCTTAGGTCATGATCCCAGAGTCCTGGGATGGAGCCCCACATCGGCTCCCTGCTCGATGGGGAGTTTGCTTCTCCCCTCTCTCTGTGCCCCTTCCTCCTGCTCTTGCTTGTGTCTGTCTTGCACTCGTGTGTTCTCTCTTTCTCAAATAGATAAAATCTTTTAAAAAGATAAAGATAAATTTAAAAATAATAGAAAATTTCAATAAATAGATTGAAAGGGCTTGTTAGGTTTCATTTAATATTGTTATAGATTGTGTGTCATGGAAACAACTGCAGTGTTAGGCTTTATCAGTAAACCTTATAATCTCCTTTGTGATCCAGGTCAAAGGATCAAGTTACCTCTGGGAGAATAAAATTCAAGGTGTTCTTGTCAAAATTCAGAACCAAAATAGCAATTTTCATAATGTCCTCAAGTTGGACAGCTCATCTGTATCAAAAGGATATTGACCAACTTTTTTGAACACTCGAATCGGGAGTATATTATGTTCATTCTTCAGCAAACCGTGGAAGACAACCTTAATTCTGCCTGTTAGCCAACCAGGAGAAGAATGGGAAGGCTAAAGTAAATATTATAGTAAGGGTCGGAAAATGTCATTGAAAGGTGATACAACGGATACAGTAAAAACAATCGACAGTCCTATAAGTGAATGATGAGACAGGAGCAGGGAGAGTGTGCTAATCTAATCACTACTGATGGAAAGCAAGTATCAAAAACTACGTGATTGGTTACTCTTTTGAATTTCGAGAAGTATACATTTTCTAGAATTTTTTTTTAAAGATTTTATTTATTTATTTTACAGACAGATCACAAGTAGGCAGAGAGGCAGGCAGAGAGAGAGAGGAGGAAGCAGGTTCCCCGCCGAGGGGAGAGCCCAATGTGGGGCTCAATCCCAGGACCCCAGGATCACGACCCGAGCCGAAGGCAGAGGCCTTAACCCACTGAGCCACCCAGGCGCCCCCATTTTCTAGAATTTTAAATTTAACCGATAAAGTAAGTATATTCCACACAGTGTAAAAAAAAAAAAAAAAAAATTAGGCTATGAAAAGTCCCAAGTGAAACAAAAATATTCTGGTGTGTCAGGCTACTAGGATTGCCGTAACAACAAATCATAGACCAGACGGGTTAAAAACCATCTCTGTTCTTTAATTCATCTCTCTTCTGGAGTTTAGAAGTCCAAGATCATTTTGCTGTCAGGGTGGGTTTCTGGTGAAGACTCTATTCTTGGCTTAGACATAGTCATTTTCTTGATGTGTCCTCATGTGACCTCTTCTCTGTGAATGCAGAGGAAGGAGAGCTTTGGGCTCTCTCCCTCTGACAGGGACCCCATTTTCCTAGATTTGGGCCTCACCTTTCTAACTTCCTTTATGCTGAAGTAGAGGTCTCCTTGAAGGACCTGTCTCCAGACACAACCACGTTTAGGGCGTGAGGGTTAAGGCTTCAGCATTTGAATTTTGGGGGCACGTACTTCAGTCTGTAACAGATGGAGTTTCACAAAAATGGAACTTGCAGTAAACTACCATAAAGAATAAAAACAAACAGTATTCTCTGGTCAGGATGGAGAAAGGAGAAAGACTAGAAATTAATAAAAGCAGACAACAAAAAGACCTCATGGTTTGGAAATATCCTGAGCCTCAGAATTTCTAGGAAATAACAAAAGCTGTATTTAAAGGGAAGGTACCTTTAAATATCAACTAAAAGGGAAAGAATGAAAATAAATGAAATAAAAAATTCCCCTCAATTCCTATCCTGAGAACAAAACAATCTTAGGAGGAGTGTTTGAGAAACCAGAATGCAGAAATGAACTAGAGAACAAAGGCAGTCACTATCCAGATAGTGGTTCTTTCTGGGGGAAATGAAACGGAAGGTTTTATGTAGCACGGATAACCCAGAAGTAGACAGAAGGGAGGGAAGACAAATAAATAGAATAAGTAGTGCTAAAGGACAGATAATTCCAAATACAGTAGAAGTTAAAGTTGTAATAGTTGGGTTTTTTGCTTAATTATATGCAAATAAGGGGTTCCTGGCTGGCTCAGTTAGTGGAGCTCAGGGCAGTTAGTTCAAACCCCCTCACATTGGGTGTGGAGATTACTTAAAAATAAAATCTTAATAAATGTAAAAACATGGCTAAGCGTAATTTCTTTTAAAAAAAGATAATTTACTGGGACGCCTGGGTGGCTCAGTAGGTTAAGCCTCTGCCTTCGGCTCAAGTCATGATCCCAGGGTCCTGGGATCAAGCCCCCTGTTGGGCTCTCTGCTCAGCAGGGAGCCTGCTTCCTCCTCTCTCTCTGCCTGCCTCGCTGCCTACTTGTGATCTCTCTCTGTCAAATAAATAAATAGAATCTTTAAAAAAATAATAACTTACTAAATCTGATTCCAGAAATCACAGAAAATTTTAACTTAATGATCATCGGAAATTAATAATAGAGAAGTCTCTCGAAGTTAATACTGTTGCCCAGAAATCCTTTTCCTGGCTCTGGTTTCATTCTGTAAAACCTTGAGGAAACCAATAATTCCAAAATTATTGAGACATTTGCAGAGCCTAAGGACGGGAAGAAAGCAAGCATAGTATTCTGAAGCCTTACAAAGATTCACAGAAAGGGAGACGACATGATAGTCTTCCCTGAGCACGTGCTCAGCTGCTTCTGAGCAAGTTTTGGTTTTGCTTCAGCTTACTTTTAAATATGTGCACAAGGAGGACTACACACTCCTGTTAGATTTGTTGAATTAAAGGTATGTTTCTGTGTTATTGTACCACTGTTCAAGAATGAAAATCTGTAATTTTTAATGATTAAAACGTATCGTTTGTAATAAACTATTTAGTTCTATAAGGGCTTCATTTTAGTCTCAAGGTTACAAATCAGTCCTTGAAAGTATTGAGTCTTTAAATGTCAAAGCAAAGTTTTTTTTACCTGTTTTGACAAAAAGTCTTAAGCATATTTCAACTTAATTTGGCAGATAGAAATAGATTTGCTTTATATTTTATGGAAACAAGTTTGTAGGTATCTTTTATTTATTTATTTTTTTTAAGATTTTGTTTATTTATTTGACAGACAGAGACCACAAGGAGGCAGAGAGGCAGGCAGAGAGAGAGGAGGAAGCAGGCTCCCCGCCGAGCAGAGAGCCCGATGCGGGGCTCGATCCCAGGTCCCTGAGACCATGACCTGAGCCGAAGGCAGAGGCCCAACCCACTGAGCCACCCAGGCGCCCTGGTATCTTTTATTTGTATAGAAGGGTGTGGTAGCCCTGTGCTTAAGTCATTTATGGCATTAACAATTGGTAGCCAAGGCTGGCAGTCTTTAACTTCAGTTACAATTTTCTTAGTTAAAAAATATGAAACTGTGCAGTATAAGGGGACGACAGCACAGTGATTCTTTCGGTGATGGGACCATTCTGTATCTTGATCGTAGTGGTAATATGTGTGCCTGCACAGGTGATAAGACAGTATAGAAGTAAACACATGCACACACACACACACACACGAACACATGTAAAACTGGGGAAATCTGAATAAGGTCAGTAGATTATGTTAATATCAATATCCTGGTGGTGGTAACTTTACTTTTGAAAGGTGTTATTGGGGGAACTTGGGTAATGTGTGTACTGGATCTTTGTTCTTTCTCGCAACTGCAGGTGAACCCACAATTATCTCAAAATGTTTATTTAAAGGAGGGATGCCTAGTGGCTCAGTTAAGCATTTGCCTTCAGCTCAGGTCGTGGTCCTGGGGTCTTGGTATTGAGCCCAGTGTCAGGCTGCCTGCTCAGTGGGGAGTCTGTTTCTCCCTCTCCCTGTGCCCCTAGCCCTGACTCATGATCATGCCCACATACACAAACACACACACACACTCTCTCTCTCTCTCAAATAAAATCTTTTTCAAAAATTGTTTATTTAAAGGAAAAAAAGAACTATGTATGGTTGGTTGTTTTTCCCTAGAAATCTAAGGGAGTATACTAGAAACACCAGTAGCTAAAAAAAAAAAAAAAAAACCAACAGAAAAACTGATACTCCCTTGATGAGTAAAATGAGTATGTAAAAGTGTATAATACATGTAGACATGTAAATGAGTGTACGTAGGTATGTACACGTGTGTGTGGATAGATGAGATGCCAGAGCATTCTCACTGCAATGTAGATGAAGCAGGTGTGCTCTGTCGTGTGATAATGTTACTGGGGGACACTAGGTAATAAAATTGGAAAGGAGAAACTAGAAGGATAAAAATAGGAAAAGTTATTAAGATTACTGTTATTTGTAAATGATGCTGCATACATTGATATTCAAAGAGAATCAGTCAGAAGCCTTGGAGAATTCAGTGAGGTGATTGGCCAGTAGAGTAATAAATGAGAAGTGAGTAATACCTAGAAATAAACAACGCTCGGGACTTGAGATGTGTGTGAGGAAAGCTGCAACATAGTACTGAGTCTTGAACCAATGGAAATGTGTTTGAGTAGGATCATTGTGAAGAGGTCAGTTCTCCCAGAATTCATCTGTGAATTATTAATATGGTAAAATATGCATAACGTCAAATTTACCTTTTAAACCAGTTTTGCATAAGTTCTGTGGCAGTAAGTACGTCACATTGCCTTAAAGCCTTCATCACCGTCCATCTCCAGAACGTTTTCGCTCTTCCCCCCAACTATTCTGTCCTCCATTAGTGAAAACCGTTCCCTGCGGCCCACGGCAACTGCCATTCTACTCTGGTCTCTGTAATTTGACTACTCCAGGTGCTGCAGAAATGGAATCATACAGTGTTTGTCTTTCTGCGACTGGCTTATTATTTCCTTTTAGCTTAATGTCGTCACGGTTCATCCATGTTGTATAGCATATGTCAAAATTTCCTTCCATTTAAGGCTGAACAATTGTATGATATGCCACATTTTCTTTATCATTCACCTACCAGTGGACGTTGATGGAATGGCTTCCACCTTTTGGCTCTTAGTGAATAGTAGAGCTGTGAACATCAGTGTAGGAATACCTGCACAAGCCCCTCCCTTTACTCCTTCGGGGTATTCGTAAATTCAACAATGAAAATTAAAGTATATAAAAGTTTTATATGTGCACACACATGCACTAGATAAGTTGCTTGTAACGTTTATGTGGCAAAATAAGAGTAGCAGTGACATTTCTGAAAGGAGCAGTAACAGCAATCAGTCTTATTAGAAAATAAAGTTAAAATTATTAGAGCATTTTGGTAGTGGTGAATGTAGAGACAAATTCAGTGACACAGAAGATCTAGCAACAGACCCAAGTATATACAAGAATTTAATGTATGAAAAATGTAGCATTTCTTGTCACAGGACAAATGACAAAATGATTCAGTAAATTCTTTTGGAACTGGGTAGTTGTCTAAGGAGATTTTATACATAAACAGATACACATCTATATTAAACTTCAGGAGTGTGGTTTTTCATCTTTTTCTCACTGATACTTTACCTTTTTTATTTTTAAACTCTTTAGAGTTATTTATTTTTATTTTTAATTTAAAGATTGCATTTATTTATTTTTGAGAGAGAGAGCACACAAGCACAAGCAGGGTTGGAGGGGGAAGCAGCCTCCCCTCTGAGCCAGGAGCCCGACGACAGACTCAGTCTCAGGACCCCATGATGGTGACCTGAGCTGAAGGTAGACGCTTAGCCAACTGAGCCACCCAGGCACCCCTGAAGATTTATTTATTTTTATTTGAGAGAGAGAGTGGGGAAAGGGCAGCAGGAGAGGGAAGGAAGAGAATCCCAATCAGATTCCCCAATCAGTGAGGAACCCAACTCAGGACTCGATCTCATGACCCTGAGATTATGACCTGAGCTGAAACCAGGAGTTGGACGCTTAATCGACTAAGCCATCCATGCACCCCCTCACTACTGTATTTCCTTTGAGAATAGAAAGTTGTCGTTTTTCACATTTGAAAGCAACAAAGCTTCTTTGATTCTACTTTGTCTTCTAGCTCTGACTCCCGCTTCTCTCTTTCCCTGTGGTTCTTCACTTGGTCTTACATTTTTCTTCTTAGATTCCCTTTTAGCTTTTAAACCCATCCCAACCAGATTTTTGCTCTCGCACTTTACAGAGAGTCCTGTTGCAGGATTCCCGGCAACCCCACAGTGCCACCTCCAGCAGACCCACCCATGCTCTTGGTTCTGTTTGATCGGTCAGCAGCGGTTGGCAGTCAGCTCTTACAAAGATGGGTTCCTCATCCCAGGTCCCCGTTGTTACCTTCTGGCTCCTTAGTCTTTGCTGGCTCTTCTTTATTTCATGATGTGGCCGTGCCCCAGTATTCGTTGTTAGTCCCCCTCTCTGTGTTTCCATTCACCCTCACTGGCTGTGTCAGCCAGCCTCAAGGCTTTGAAAGTCTATGCTGTTGTCTTTGAGATTTGAAACTTCATGCTCACACTTCTCTGTTTGATGTTCAAAAGGCTTTTTAGTCACACCATGTCCAAGACAGAGCACAAGTTGGGCACGGGGGTGGGGCAGAGAGAGAAGCAGACTTCTTGCTGAGCAGGGAGCCCAATATCTGGCTCTATCCCAGGGCCCCAGGATCATGGCCTGAGCCCAAGGCAGACACTTAACTGACAGAGCCAGCCAGGTATCCCCAGATCTGTGGTTTTCCTTATTGTCTTTTTCATCTATTAAAATACAAGCTATGCGAAAGCAGGAATTATTTTTATTAACATATAATGTATTATTTTCCCCAGGGGTACAGGTCTGTGAATTACCAATCTTACACATTTCTCAGCACTCACCATAGCACATACCCTCCCCGAAGTCCATCACCCAGCCACCCATCCCTCCCACCTCCCTTGTCTCCAGCAACCCTCAGTTTGTTTCCCGAGATTAAGAGTCTCTTATGGTTTGTCTCCCTCCCAGGTCCCATCTTGTTTCATTTTTTTCCCCTCCCTACCCCCCAGGGCCCCCCACCCTGCCTCTCAGAGGAATTTTTGTGTTTATTCTTTGCTATATCTCCAGTGCTGAGTAGGTACTTATGAAGAATTAGGTCACATACCTCTTTGCATAAAACCTTCCAATGGCTTCCCATCTTTTGGACTAACAAAAATTTGTTCAGTCTGCCTCTCTACCTACTTACTGCCTGGCCTCACTTCCCTTGATTACACCAGAGAAGGTCCTGCCTCAGGCCCTTTGCTCTCACTGTTTCTTCTTTGGGATAGTATTCTTTTCTCAGGTATCTCTATACATCCCTCCTTAACCCCCTTTGCGTTGGGTTTCTGTGCAGATGTGGTCTTCTCAGTCAGGACGTCCCTAACAACCTGTGTGAACACTGAATGCTCTCCAGCCCTAGTCTCTCCTCTTCTCCCACACTCTTCATTTTTTGCGTAGCACATTGCGCATTCGAGATGCGGAATAGTTGACTCACCTTTGTACTGTCTCTACCCTGCTGGTGTATTAGAGTGAACGCTCCATGGTAAAAGGGGTTTTTTCAGTGCTGTTTTTCTTTGTGCTTAGATAGTACGCACTTACTACTTTCTGAAAAAATAAGTTCTTAATTAAGCAAGTATTCAAGACTGTAAAGTAAATAAAATCAGTGTTCATGAATATCATCAATGTAGAGTTAGAACGTCTAACAAAAAATTGATTCATGAGGGGCACCTGGGTGCCTCAGTGGGTTAAGCCTCTGCCTTCGGCTCAGGTCATGATCTCAGGGTCCTGGGATCGAGCCCCGCATCGGGCTCTCTGCTCAGCGGGGAGTCTGCTTCCTCCTCTCTCTCTGCCTGCCTCTCTGCCTGCCTGTGATCTCTCTCTGTGTCAAATTAGTAAATAAATAAACTCTTAGAAAAAACAAATTTATTCATGAAAGTAATGTTATTTGTGAAATATTTAGAACTAAACTTGAGAGCAAGTGTTTGGGATCTGTTTTGAATAAAATTTATAAATATAAAAAAAATTTATAAATATCTGTTTTGAAAAAAATTTATAAATATTTATAAAAATAAATATAAAAAAAAATATAAATATAAATATAACACCAGAAAGTTTAACTAAATAGAATCATTCGATTCGTTATTATGGCGTTAATGTTGGTGTTTAGATTTTTTCCCCTACCTTAATATACAAAATTAAAGTCATTTGGAGATTTTTGAAATTTCAAATGCATCTCGAGGCCACCGGGAAGTCTGCCTAATGCAGAACTAGTGAGGCGTCCTTACGCAGACGCTCTAAAGTTAGTGGTTTGGGATATGCCAGTCTGTGAATGTACTAAAAACCATTGAATTTGTGCTCCAAAAGAGGGAATTTTAGATATAATTGAATTCTATCTCAGTGTTATGAATAAAATAGCCAAGGAATTTCTGCAGGAGGACAAAGAAAAGTCAGTCTTTCCAAGTATTAAAACTTGGTATAAAGTTATAGCATCATATATCGTATTAGTGGCTCAGCAGTGAACATAAATGTGAGTGAGGCAAAACGGAGAGCTTAGAGGAAGACTCGGAGGTGAATAAATTAGAAGATGAATGGGTTTCAAGTAAAGGAACATGAAGTGAGTAATGGAAAAACTCCTTTTGAGGTAAAAGCTGACCTACTCACAGATTATTTTCAAAATCCAAAGTAGATAAATAATCTAAAAAGAAAAACACAGTTCATGGAAAATGTGGTGAAGATTGTTGTCTTCAGGAGGGCTTGACCTTTCCAGGCGCGGGAGCAGCTGGGGCGCCGGACGGACCGTTCTCTTGGCTGCCGCGCCTGAGAGCTTCGGCTGCGGCGCGACCAGTCGGGTTGGCGCCCCCCGCAGCCTCTTACTGGGCAGGCGACGGGGCCGCCGGAGTCTCCGCTCCTCGTGTCTCCTCACCGGGCTCACCGCGGTTGTGGGGGTTCGGCTGCGCGAGGGCCTCCGTGGGGTTTCAGATGTATGTGAAGGTATGTGAAGGCCTGGAACACTGTAACCTTGTAAGCAATCTGACGAGGAGGAAGGACCGCTGCTAGACGACCCGTGTGCGTCACGTGAGAGAAAAAAGTAGTGTCACTTCTGACAGCCCGAGGGCCCAAGTCAGTGATGATGAGTGCCACAGGGTGGGAAGAGGGTGGGGACCAAGGCCACTGAACGGTTGTTTCTGTGCTGAAGAAATCTACGCCGGCAGCAAAATCCTGTGACCGGACATTCCAAATAACAGGTAACGAGTGAAATGTAAAGAGAAATAAAAAAAAAAAAAACGAAACCAACCTTTATCGGTTGTGAAATCTTTTTTTTTTTTTTTTAAGATTTTATCTATTTATTTGACAGAGATCACAAGCAGGCAGAGAGGCAGGCAGGGAGAGAGGAGGAAGCAGGCTCCCCGCGGAGCAGAGAGCCCGATGCGGGGCTCGATCCCAGGACCCTGGGACCATGACCTGAGCCGAAGGCAGAGGCTTAACCCACGGAGCCGCCCAAGCGCCCCAATAGGTTGTGACATCCTAAACCCTGGCCATGGGCACACAGTCTTCTCTTCACCCGGAGAGCATGGACATCTCCCCAGAATACCCCCCGCGGAACGCAGCAGTAAACGGGCGGCCGCGGGCTGCGCATGACACAGACCCTGGTCGGGCAAGTCGGCGCAGGCACACGCGGCCGCTCCAGCTGCTGGAGCTGCCGAGGCCGTCCGGAAGCTTTGTAAGTGTAAATGGGCGAAAGCCATTTGATAAAGACAGGACAAGAATACGTAATTTGGAAATGAACTTACATGACAGTCCTAGAAATAATAGCATTTGAAATGAAAACAGTGGACATACTGAAATGGTAAATGGGAGAGAGTAAAATTTCTGGGCATAGCTGTAACCAAACACCCACACTGGCAGTGTTTGATCTCAGAATTACCAGGGTCAGCTTGTCAGATGATTCCTTGTTTCTGCTGTAAGAAGCATTGCCTAACAGTGTAGGGAATCACAAATCCTAAAGTGTTCTCTTGATTTACAGAAATGTATTGTTAGTATAGTCTGGATTTTTATAATGATCTTTTTTTTTTTTCCTCTTTAAAAAAACGTTTTTTTCCCCTTTTGTACATAACTGGTCCACGTGTGTAACTATTTACTGTACATCCCTTTATTATTTTTTAAAATATTTATTTATTTGACAGAGAGAGATCACAAGCAGGCAGAGAGGCAGGCAGAGAGAGAGGAGGAAGCAGGCTCCCGGCCGAGCAGAGAGCCCGACGTGGGGCTCGATCCCAGGACACTGGGATCATGACCCGAGCCGAAGGCAGAGGCTTTAACCCACTGAGCCACCCAGGCCCCCCTGTACATCCCTTTAGATCGAGTAGTTCTCTGAAGGAAGTAATAGGACCAGCAGGCAAAGATTCATTAATTGGAAAAAAAAAGATTCATTAATTGGATGTTCAGCATATATTCATAATAAAAAACAACCAGAAGTTATTTTAATGTATTTATTTGTCACAGAGAGAGGGAGAGAGTGAGCGAGCACAGGCAGACAGAGTGGCAGGCAGAGGCAGAGGGAGAAGCAGGCTCCCTGCCGAGCAAGGAGCCCGATGTGGGACTCCGATCCCAGGACACTGGGATCACGACCTGAGCCGAAGGCAGCTGCTTAACCGACTGAGCCACCCAGGCGTCCCCAGAAGTTATTTTAAAAGCAATGAGTTGGAGGTGATTTTATGATTTCTGAAACCATTGAATCAGTAATCTAACTCCCGATTTATTTGCACAGAGAGGTGTCTTCCTTGTATCATTGAAGTTATCTGAGCTACAAAACAAAAAGTATTTTGGGCCCATTTTTATAAAAGAACGTACATGTGCCTGTTGTGTGTGTGATGGAAATATCTGAAATGTAAAAGTGTTCGCCCATGGATGATAGTATTTTTTGTTTTTTAAAATAAGTATACGTTTATATTTGGAAGAACGCTCTTCTCGTGTTGAAAAAAAATACACGCCTAATAGGATGCTTTGATACAATAACTTTTTCATTGGCTAATATACACTGTCTTAAAATTATTTTTTTATATAGTACTTATTAGTTATCATTTTGAAGCTTCCTTAGAAATGTAAGAGGAGGGATACCTGGGTAGCTCAGTCGGTTGAGCATCTGCTTTCGGCTGGGATCATGATCCCAGGGTCCTGGGATCAAGTCCTGAGTCAGGCTTCTTGCTCAGCAGGGAGTCTGCTTCTCCCTCTGCCTGCTGCTCCCCCTGCTTGTGCTCTTTCTCTCTGTCTTCTGTTTCTCTCTCTCTGACAAGTAAATAAGTAAAGTCTTTAAAAGAAAAAAATGCAAGAGGATAATATCACCAGTACCTAGGGTAGTTTTCAATATCTTAACTAATATTATCTCATCAACTCAGTTTATCTAATATTATATCATGATTTGGAAGAAAAGATCTTTGAAAGCAAAGCCAAATTATCTATGTATGTCTTTGTTGTTTTTCCTCTTTTTTTCTTAAGTTTATACAGCTTTTTTTTTATTAGCATATAATGTATTATTTGTTTCAGGGGTACAGGTCTGTGATTCATCAATCTTATACAATACACAGCATTGACCATAGCACGTACCTTCCCCAGTTTCCATCTCCCAGCCACCGCATCCCTCCCACCCCCACCACTCCAGCAACCCTCAGTTTATTTCCTGAGATTAGGAGTCTCTTATGGTTTGTCTCCCTCTCTGGTTTCGTCTTGTTTCATTTTTCCCCCCCTCCCCCTGTGATCCTCTTCCTTGTTTCTCAAATTCCTCAAATCAGTGAGATCATATGATAATTGTCTTTCTCTGTTGACTTTTTCACTCAGCAGAATACCATCTAGTTCTATCCACGTCATTGCAAATGACAAGATTTCTTTTTTTGGTGGCTGCATAATATTCCATTATATAGATATATATCTATATATCTATAAATATATTATATAGATAATATATATAGTATATAGATATTCCATTATATAGATAATGGAATATTATGTATATTATATATATCACATCTTCATTATCCATTCATCTGTCAGTGGACATCTGGACTCTTTCCATAGTTTGGCTACTGTAGACATTGCTACTATAAATATTGAGGGGCAGGTGCCCCTTCAGATCTCTACAGTTGTATCTTTAGGGTAAATGCCCAGTACTGCAGTTGCTGGGTTGTACGGTGGCTCTATTTTTAACTTTTTGAGGAACCTCCGTCCTGTTTTCCGGAGTGGCTGCACCAGTTTGCATTCCCAGCAGCAGTGTAGGAGGGTTCCCCTTTCTCCGCATCCCCGCCAACATCTGTCATTTCCCGACTTGCTAATCTTAGCAATTCTGACTGATGTGAGGTGGCATCTCATTACAGTTTTTATTTGTATTTCCCTAATGTCAGGGGATGTTGAGCACTTTTTCATGTGTCTGTTGGCTATTTGGATGTCTTTGCGGAATGTCTGTTCATGTCTTCTGCCCATTTTGTGATTAGATTATTTGTTTCTTGGGTGTTAAGTTTGATAAGTTCTTTATATATTTTGCATAGTAGCCCTTTATCTGGTATGTCATTTGCAAATATCTTCTCCCATTCTGCCAGTTGTCTTTTGGTTTTATTGACTGTTTCTTTGCTGTGCAAAAGCTTCTTATGTTGATCAAGTTCCAATAGTTTATTCTTCCCTTTGTTTCCCTTGCCTTTGGTGATGTGTCTAAGAAGTTGGTTGAGGCTGAGGTC
Source organism: Mellivora capensis (assembly GCA_004024625.1). Lineage (NCBI taxonomy): Eukaryota > Metazoa > Chordata > Mammalia > Carnivora > Mustelidae > Mellivora > Mellivora capensis. Next base: position 98,798 of record PISX010002159.1, on the reverse strand, counting down.
AAAGAGGTTGCTGCCTGTGTTCTCACGGATTTTGATGGATTCCTGTCTCACATTGAGGTCTTTCATCATTTTGAGTCTATTTTTGTGTATGGTATAAGGAAATGGTCCAGTTTCATTCTTCTGCATGTGGGTGTCCAATTTTCAAAGAGACTGTCTTTTTTTTCCCATTGGATAGTCTTTCCTGCTTTGTCAAAGATTAGCCGACCATAGAGTTGAGGGTCCATTTCTGAGTGCTCTGTTCTGTTCCATTGATCTATGTATCTGTCTTTGTGTTAGTACCATACTGTGTTGATGATTACAGCTTTGTAATAGAGCTTGACGTCTATTGAATTCTGATGCCACCAGCTTTGCTCTTCTTTTTCAACATTCCTCTGGCTATTCGGGGTCTTTACTGGTTCCATACAAATTCTAGGATTATTTGTTCCATTTCTGTGAAAAACATTGATGGTATTTTGATAGGAATTGCATTAAATGTGTAGGTTGCTTTAGGTAGCATAGACATCTTAGCAATATTTGTTCTTCCAATCCGTGAGCATGAAACATTTTTCCATTTCTTCATGTCTTCCTCAATTTCTTTCAAGGGTACTTTAGAGTTTTCTGAGTACAGATTCTTTGCCTCTTTGGTTAGATTTATTCCGAGGTATCTTTTGGTTTTGGTGGCAGTTGTAAGTGGAATCGACTCCTTAATTTTTCTTTCTTTTGTCTTGTTGGTTTATAGAAATGCAGCTGATTTCTGAGCAATGATTTTATATCCTGACACTTTACTGAATTCCTGTTCTAGCAGTTTTGGCCTGGAGTCTTTTGGGTTTTCCATATAAAGTGTTACATCATCTGCAAAGAGTGAGAGTTTGACTTCTTCTCTGCCAATTCTGATGTCTTGTATTTCTTTTTGTTGTCTGATTGCTGAGGCTAGGACTTCTAGTACTATGTTAAACAGCAGTGGTGATAGTGAACATCCCTGCTGTGCTCCTGACCTTAGGGGAAAAGCTCTCAGTTGTTCCCATTGAGAATGATATTTGCTGTGGGTTTCTCATAGATGGCTTTGATGATATTGAGGTATATATCCTCTGTTCCAACACTCTGAAGAGTTTTGATCAGGAAGGGATGCTGTACTTTGTCAAATGCTTTTTCAGCATCTATTGAGAGGATCATATGGTTCTTGTTCTTTCTTTTATTAGTGTATTATATCACATTGATTGATTTGCAAGTGTTGAACCAACCTTACAGCCCAGGGGTAAATCCCCCTTAGTCGTGGTGAATAATCCTTTTAATGTATTTTTGGATCCTACTGGCTAGTATTTTGGTGAGTTTTTGCATCCATGTTCATCAGGGATATTGGTCTGTAATTCTCCTTTTTGATGGGGTCTTTTTCTACTTTTGGGATCAGGGTAATGCTGGCCTCATAAAATGAGTTTGGAAGTTTTCCTTCCATTTCTATTTTTTGGAACAGTTTCAGAAGAATAGGTATTAATTCTTCCTTAAGTGTTTGGTAGAATTTCCCTGGGAAGCCATCTGGCCCTGGGCTCTTGTTTGTTGGAAGATTTTTGATGACTGCTTCAATTTCCTTGCTAGTTATGGGTCTGCTCACAATTTCTATTTCTTCCTGGTTCAGTTTTGGTAGTCTATACATTTCAGAACTGCATCCATTTCTTCCAGATTGTCTTATTTGTTGACATATAGTTGCTCATAATACTTTCTTATTATTGTTTGTATTTTTTCAGTGTTGGGTGTGATTTGTCCTTTTTCACTCATCATTTTATTTATTTGGGTCCTTTCTCTTTTCTTTTTGATAATATAATCAAATCAGATCTAATCAAATAAAGCCAGGGGTTTATCAATCTTATTAATTCTTTCAAAGAACCATCTCCTAGTTTTGTTGATCTGTTCTGTTGTTCTTTTGGTTTCTATTCATTTATTTCTGCTCTGATCCTTATTATTTCTCTTCTGCTGGGTTTAGGCTTTATTTGCTGTTCTTTCTCCAGCTCCTTTGGGTGTATGGTTAGGTTCTATATTTGAGATCTTTCTTGTTTCTTGAGAAAGGCTTGTATTCCTATATACTTCCCTCTTAGGACCACCTTTGCTTCATCCCAAGGATTTTGAACAGTTGTGTTTTCATTTTCATTTGTTTCCATAAATTTTTAAAATTCTTCTTTAATTTCCTGGTTGACCCATTCATTCTTTAGTAGGATGCTTTTTAGCCTTCATGTATTTGAATTCTTTCCAACTTTCCTCTAGTGATCGAGTTCTAACTTCAGAGCATTGTGTTCTGAAAATATTCAGAGAATGATTCCAGTCTTTTGGTACCGGTTGAGACCTGATTTGTGACCCAGGATGTGATCTATTCTGGAGAATGTTCCATGTGCACCAGAGAAGAATGTGTATTCTGTTGCTTTGGGTGGAATGTTCTGAATATATCTGTGATGTCCATCTAGTAAGTGTGTCATTTAATGACCTTATTTCTTTGTTAATTTTTTTCCTTAGATGGTCTGTCCAGGGGCGCCTGGGTGGCTCAGTCAGTTAAGCTTCTACCTTCAGTTCAGGTCATGATCCCAGAGTCCTGGGATCGAGGCCCACATCGGGCTCCCTGCTCAGTGAGGAGTCTGCTTCTCCCTCTACCACTTCCCCTGCTCATGCTTTCTCTCTCTCTCAAATAACTAAATAAAATCTTAAAAAAGATGATTGGTTCATTTCAGTGAGGAGGGTGTTAACATCCCATGCTATTATTGTATTATTATCAATGTGTTTCTTTGATTTTGTTATTTATTGGCTTATATAATTGGCTACTCCTATGTTAGGAGCATAAATATTTACTATTGTTAGATCTTGTTGGACAGATCGTTTAAGTATGATAGAGTGTCCTTCCTCATCTCTTATTGTAGTCTTTGGTTTAAAATCTAATTTGTCTGATATAAGGATTGGAACCCCACCTTTCTTTTACATGTCCATTAGCATGGTAAATGATTTTCCGCCCCTTCGCTTTAAATCTGGAGTTGTCTTTAGGTCTGAAATGAATCTCTTGCGAATAGCATATCGATGAGTCTTGCTTTTTTTTAATCCAGTCTGATACCCTGTCTCTTTTGATTGGGACATTTAGCCCATTTACATTCAGGGTAACTATTGGAAGATATTAATTTAGTGCCAATATATTGCCTGTAAGGTGACTTGTACTGTATATTGTCTCTGTTTCTTTCTGGTCTGTTTTGCTTTTGGACTCTGCTTAAAGGATTCCTTTCAGTATTTCTTGTAGGGGTTTTGGTGATGGCAAATTCTTTTAGTTTCTGTCTGCTCTGGATTTCTTCTTCTCTCTAATCATTGACCATTTACTGTGGGATCCTGCCTTAGGCTGATCTTTGTTAATTGGAGAGCTATATTTTGGACAGAGGTGAAAATCCAGGTTCAATTCCAGTCCTATAACAGCTTACGGGAGCTGTATATATCTCTACTTTTAGGCAGAATTAAAAAAAAAAACTCTTAAATGGGGCGCCTGGGTGGCTCAGTGGGTTAAAGCCTCTGCCTTCGGCTTGGGTCATGATCCCAGGGTCCTAGGATCGAGCCCCACATCAGGCTTTTTGCTCAGCAGGGAGCCTGCTTTCCCCTCTCTCTCTCTGCCTGCCTCTCTGCCTACTTGTGATCTCTGTCTGTGAAGTGAATAAATAAAATCTTTAAAAAAAACTTTTATTGAAGTATAACTACATTTAATTCATAAGTGTGACAGCTCAGTGAATTTTCACAAACCCAGACACCCCCTTTAGCCATTATTCAGGTTAAGAGAGAGTACACTGCCAGCACCCATTAAGCCCTCCTCATACTCCTTTTCTTTTACTCCTAGGATGTACCATACTACCTCATACTGGGAGAGACAGTTTTCCTGACTTTTAATAGTGTAACTAGTAATGCTAGTAATAGTGTAACTAGTGATGCCTGTTCGTGAACCTAATTTGAGTGGGACTGTATAGTACACAGTGGCTTCCTTCCTTCACTACTATTAGTAAGCTTATCCATGTTATTGCACATAATTTATACAATACAGATTTAGGTCAGTTTTAAAATTGGAAATGCTGCAGATTTCAGATACAAATATGTTTTAAAATACTTAGAATAATAAAGCCTCTTAATTTTTAAGTTTTGAAAAGTGACTGTAAAAGTACAGAATGAGGATATTGATTCTTAATAGAATGGGAAGAAAATGTAAGAGGCTTCTTTAATTACAAGTTTAACATAAGTTGTACAGAAGACTGTCAAAGAAGTCTGTTTCCTCTTGAGCAAAACTGTTGGAGTCTAATCCAAAACCAGTGATTACATTCCCTTAATTCTGATTTCATCAGCTGTTGGTGGTAGTATGTTCTGCCATAGTTGCCACAATGTAAAGAGGAGTATTGAGAAACAAACTGAGCCTCCAGGAAATGGCCAGAAGAGATGTGAGACTGCTCAGGGACAGGTTGAATATGCTGAGTTCAGATGGGTGAAAAGCTTTGGAAACTAGAGCAGTTAGACTTACTGTATGTAGTTTGGGAAGGTAAGACTCAGATCAGTGAATGCAAGTTGCAGAAAAGCAACTTCACTCTTTGGAAGACCCCTATTTTGTTCAAATGGCCTTTAAACAGTGAAATTCCAGTAGCAGTGAACACCTCTAACACTCAAGACTGTGGTCTCTATGTACTATTTCCCATTAAAATGAACCAGAGTTCTTTGTGGAACAGACTGTTTCCAAGTACCAGATAGGAAATGTACAAGGTGATCCTAGTGATGGATATGTATCTCTTCACTTGTACTAGCCACTCTACTTTTTAATTTGAAATTTACCATAACGAAATGCTTTTATAATCTCAGGGTTGTGGGATTGAACCCCGGGTGGGGCTCTGAGTTTAGTGAAAAGTCTGCTTGTCTCTCTGTCCCTCTGCCCTTCCCTCTACTCATGCTTGTACACTCTTTCTCTCGTCTCTAAAATAAATACATAAAATTTTTAAAAGGTAATTCAAAATAATTGCTTTCCATGTAGCTATGTAGTTAATTTGGTAGATGTATTTGTTTACATTGTTTTTAATATTTAGAGATTTGGATAATTTTTCTATATGATATAATTTTGTTTCTTAAATATTTAAAACTAATTACTATAAGCAAATGCAGAAAGCTCTAACTTCTAGGTTTCTTTCCTCCCTCATACATCATCATTTTCATTCATCTTTGCTCTTTTTCTTCCAATTTTAATATAATCAGGCATATGTTCATACCCCTCTATCCTGCTTTTCTCGTTTAACAATATAATCTTGAAGAGAATTACAGCACTGTGTTCCATAGTGCTCTGTTCTGCAGATACACTTTGGTTTATTCAGCCACTTGCCTGTAGATAATCATTTTAGGAATTTGCTATTAAAGTAGTGGTCGGGCGGGACGCCTGCCTTCGGCTCAGGTCATGATCCCGGAGTCCCGGGATCGAGTCCCGCATCGGGCTCCCAGCATCATGGGGAGTCTGCTTCTCCCTCTGACCTCCTCGCTCATGCTCTTTCTCACTGTCTCTCTCTCTCAAATAAATAAATAAAACCTTTAAAAAAAAAAAAAAGTAGTGGTCGGGGCACCTGTCTGGCTCATTCGTGGAGAGCATGTGACTCTTGGTCTCAGGGTTGTGCGTTCAAGCCCCACATAGGATATAGAGATTGCATAAATAAATAAATTAACTAACTAAAAAAAAACAAAAAACCATTTTTCACAAACAACATTTTTAAGACATAAAATCTTAAAACATAGTGTACATTTTATTATTTTCTGTATCTGTTGTATTTTTGCCTGTGTGTCTTGGAATAATTCTCCCACAGTGGGATTCCAGAGATCGAGTTAATGTAGGTGGTAGTTTCCCAGTTCTTATCGATCTCCCTGCTGTAGGAGTCATACCATGTTACATAGAGTTCATGTCTGGGTGCTTGAATTTGTGTTTTGTTGATCTGCCCTGTTCCATTGGGTCTTTTGTCTTTTCATGTGTCAGTTCCATACTGTTTTCATGGTAGAAGCTTTAAAAAGTACTTTAACAGGGGCGCCTGAGTGGCTCCGTGGGTTAAGCCTCTGCCTTCAGCCCAGGTCATGATCTCAGGGTCCTGGGATCAAGCCCCACATCGTGCTCTCTGCTCAATGGGGAACCTACTCTCCCCCCGCCCCCGCCTCTCTGCCTAGTTGTGATCTCTCTCTCTCTCTCTCTCTCTCTCTCTCTGTGTCAAATAAATAAATAAATAAAATCTTTAAAAAAATATACTTTAACATTTGGTATCGTTATCTCCTTGCTTTTCTTCTTTTTATGTTTGGGTTGGGAGGCAGAGGGAGAGAGAGAATCAAGCAGGCTCCACGGATGCTGGGCTTGATGCAACTCTGAGATCATGATCTGAGCTGAAGTCAAGAGGCAGACACTTAGCCAGCTAAGCCACTCAGGTGCCCTAGCTCTTCTTCTTTTTAGATTTTGCTAGCTATTCCTGCTTGTCTATTTTTTCCAATGAATGTGATAATTTTTCTTATTCCTGAAAGAAATCTTGGTGGTATTCTTATTGGGATAGTATTAAATTTATAAATTTGTTTAGGGAAAAATTGTCATCTTTATGTCGTCTTTTCATGAACGCAGTATGTTTTTCCATTTGTTCAAGTCTTTCGTTCCTCTTTCATGGCTAGAAAGAACTCTTTCTGTCAATCATACTTCAGTTGTTTAAAAAAAATCTATTCTGAAGGAAAAAAGAGGAACTGGAAAGATAGCTTTTTTTTTTTTTTTTAAAGATTTCATGTATTTATTTGACAGAGCAAGAGAAGGGGAGAGCATGAGCAGGGGAAGCAGCAGGCAGAGAGAGAGGGAGAAGCTGGCTCTCCACTGAACGAGGAGCCTGATGCAGGGTTCAATCCCAGGTCATGATTCCATTGGAAGGCAGACACTTAACCAGCTGAGCCACCTAGGCGTGCGGAAGACAATTCTTTAATTGTTATCCAAAAGTAAAACAGATTGGTGTGTGAAGTCATGAATTCACCTGTAAAGTATATGGTGAGGATTCGTGAACTGGATAACAATTTATTTTAATGACTTAAAAGTTATTTCTAGCCCTAAAATGTTACATAAAACTACATTCTAAAGAAAGCACGAATGTGGGGCGCCTGGGTGGCTCAGTGGGTTAAGCCTCTGCCTTTGGCTCAGGTCATGGTCTCAGGGTCCTGGGATGGAGCCCTACATTGGGCTCTCTGCTCGGCGGGGAGCCTGCTTCCTCCTCTCTCTCTGCCTGCCTCTCTGCCTACTTGTGATCTCTGTCTGTCAAACAAATAAAATCTTTAAAAAAAAAAGAGAGAGAAAGAATGTATTTCATTGCCCTTTTTACTCCTGTCACTGAAGAGGGAACTGGAGTGACTACTCACTCAAGACCATGAGTGAGAGTGAGCTAAATGGGTGGCAGTGGGTGGGGTCATGCGCCACTAGTTGGGAATCTTTGAAGACAATGAAGGAAGTAGGCTGTGATCGGTTATTTTAACAAAAGGAGCATGGGATATTGTAACCAACAATACTTCTATTTTCAAAAACAGTGCATTTGTAGGCTACTGTGTATTTATTCAGTTTAAAGTAAAGTTAAGAGTAGACTGGTAATCTGCTTTTTTAGAACAATGTCAAAAAATAATAGGGGTTTTTCTAAATGCTGAGTAATAAATATAGGTTTGTATGGCAGGTTGGAATTCAGCAAAAATAGATCACTCTGCTGGCCTCTGACAGCAGCCGAGGAGCTCTCATCCTGTGGCACAGTGTAACATCCACCAGGTTTTCTTCATTGCCTGCCTTTGATCTGGTTTGTGATCAGTCAGTTTGTTCGCTTGTATTGCTGACCTGAAGTGATAGGTTTATTCTCTCTGAAACCTTTTTCTTGTTCAAATTTTAGGACCCTTCCAAGTTGTACAAGAAAACAGGTGATGTCGCAGCCGTTGAATGCCAGTCTGAAGAGAGCGCGCATCTTCATTCACAGGGAGCCCACAGTCCTCTGTCCAAGAAGCTTTCTCCGGTACACTCAGAAATGACAGATCACATTAACGCAGCATCCTCGACTCTTGTTGGTAGCCGGGATCCTGATTTAAAGGACAGAGCATTACTTAATGGAGGAACAAGTGTAACAGAGAAGCTGGCACAGCTCATTGCAACTTGTCCTCCCTCTAAGTCTTCCAAGGCTAAACCGAAGAAGTTAGGAGCTGGCACTGCTGCGGGATTGGTTAGCAGGGATTTGATCAGGAGAGCAGGTGTTGGCTCTGTAGCGGGAATAATCCATAAGGACTTAATAAAAAAACCAGCTATCAGCACAGCAGTTGGATTGGTAACTAAAGATCCTGGGAAAAAGCCGGTGTTTAATGCAACAGTAGGATTGGTCAACAAGGACTCCATGAGAAAACTCGGAGCTGGCAGTGCAGCCGTATTCATTAATAAAGACTTGGGCCGGAAGCCAGGGACTGTCACTACAGTAGGGCTGCTGAGCAAGGATTCAGGAAAGAAGCTAGGAATTGGTATTGTTCCAGGTTTAGTGAATAAGGAATCTGGAAAGAAATTAGGACTCGGCACTGTGGTCGGACTGGTTAATAAAGACTTGGGCAAGAAGTTAAGTTCCACCGTCGGCCTGGTGGCCAAGGACTGTGCGAAGAAGATCGTAGCCAGTTCCGCAATGGGATTAGTGACTAAGGATATGGGAAAGAAACTAGTGAGTTGCTCTGTGGCGGGACTGGTCAGTCAGGATGCCGTAAACCTTAAGGCCGAAGCACTGCTCCCCACTCAGGAACCACTTAAGGCTTCTTGTAGTACAAACGTCAGTAGTCTTGAAAGCCAGGGAATTCCAGAATCCCTGAAAGATAGTACCACCAGCAAAACTTTTGAGAAGAATGTTATACGGCAGAGTAAAGAAAGCATATTGGAGAAGTTCTCAGTTCGAAAAGAAATCATTAATTTGGAGAAGGAAATGTTTAATGAGGGAACATGCATTCAGCAAGACAGTTTCTCAGCCAGTGACAGGGGGCCGTACGAAACCTCAAAGCACGAAAAGCAAGCTCCCGTGTACTGCACTTCCCCGGACTTCCAGACGGGAGCTGTTTCTGATGTGTCCACAGCAAAGTCCCCTTTCAGCGCGGCGGGGGAGGGCAGCCTCCCTTCCCCGTCACCTACTTCATCGGTTAACCCCTTAACCAGAAGTCCCCCTGAAACGTCTTCACAGTTGGCCCCTCATCCGTTACTTCTAAGTCCTCCCACGGAATTGCTGGAGGACATTTCCGGATCTGCTGGCAAGAAGCAGTTTCCTGCAGAAAGTGCCCACCTGAACGTCGGTCACAGGTCTGTGGGTCACAGCTTGAACATGGAATGTAAAGGAATCGATAAAGAGCTAGCTGATTCAAAAGCCACACACATAGATATTCCAAGAATAAGCTCTTCCCTGGGAAAAAAGCCACCTTTGACTTCTGAGTCCAGTATTCACGCGATCACCCCCTCCGTTGTTAACTTCACTAGTCTCTTCAGTAACAAGCCCTTTCGGAAACTTGGGGCAGTAAGTGCGTCTGACAAGCACTGCCAGGCTGCTGAAAGCCTGAGCTCCAGCCTGCAGTCCAAACCACTAAAGAAAAGGAAAGGGAGAAAACCTCGGTGGACTAAAGTGGTGGCAAGAAGCACATGCCGGTCTCCAAAAGGGCTAGAATTAGAAAGATCAGAGCTTTTCAAAAACGTTTCATGTAGCTCACTATCAAGCGGTAATGCTGAGCCAGCCAAGTTTATGAAAAACATTGGCCCGGCTTCATTTGTAGACCATGACTTCCTTAAACGTCGGTTGCCAAAGTTGAGCAAGTCCGCAGCGCCATCTCTTGCTCTCTTAGCTGAGAGTGAAAAGACATCGCCCAAGGCTTTCGCTGCTCACAAGCTGCCCTCCAGCATGTGCGTCTCTAGTGACCTCCTGTCCAGTATCTATAAGCCCAAAAGAGGACGACCTAAAGCGAAGGAGATGCCGCAGCTGGAAGGCCCGCCTAAGAGGACTTTGAAAATCCCTGCCTCTAAAGTTCTTTCTCTGCAGTCTAAGGAAGAACAGGAACCCCCAATTTTGCAGCCCGAAATTGAAATTCCTTCCTTCAAACAAAGTCTTTCCGTGTCCCCTTTTCCGAAAAAACGAGGCCGACCTAAGAGGCAGATGAGGTCACCGGTCAAGATGAAGCCACCTGTTCTCTCCGTGGCCCCATTCGTTGCCACTGAGAGTCCAGGCAAGCTGGAGTCGGAGAGTGACAACCATCGAAGCAGCAGTGATTTCTTTGAGAGTGAGGACCAGCTTCAGGACCCAGACGATTTGGACGACAGTCACAGGCCCGCCGTCTGCAGCATGAGTGACCTTGAGATGGGGCCAGATAAAAAAATTACCAAGAGAAACAACGGACAGTTAATGAAAACAATTATCCGCAAAATAAATAAAATGAAGACTTTGAAGAGGAAGAAGCTGTTGAATCAGATCCTTTCAAGCTCCGTAGAATCCAGTAATAAGGGGAAAGTGCAATCCAAGCTCCATAACACAGTGTCGAGTCTCGCCGCCACCTTTGGCTCTAAGTTGGGCCAGCAGATAAATGTCAGCAAGAAAGGAACCATTTACATAGGGAAGAGAAGGGGTCGGAAACCAAAAACTGTCTTAAATGGCATTCTTTCCGGCAGCCCCAGCAGCCTCGCCGTCCTTGAGCAAACCGCGCAGCAGGCGGCTGGTTCCGCGCTGGGACAGATACTCCCCCCTCTGCTGCCTTCACCCGCCAGCGGTTCTGAGATCCTGCCGTCGCCCGTCTGCTCTCAGTCTTCCGGGACCAGCGGAGGCCAGAGCCCCGTGAGCAGCGACGCGGGCTTCGTGGAGCCCAGCTCGGCGCCGTACTTGCACTTACACTCCAGCCGGGGCAGCATGATTCAGACTCTGGCCATGAAGAAGGCCGCCAAGGGGAGGAGGCGACTCTCTCCTCCGACTCTGTTGCCAAATTCTCCCTCGCACTTGAGTGAACTCACCTCTCTGAAGGAAGCAACCCCGTCCCCCATTAGTGAGTCTCATAGCGATGAGACCATTCCCAGCGACAGCGGCATTGGGACAGATAATAACAGCACGTCAGACAGAGCGGAGAAGTTCTGTGGGCAGAAGAAGAGGAGGCATTCTTTTGAACACGTGTCTCTGATTCCCCCCGAGACCTCGACAGTCCTGAGCGGTCTGAAAGAAAAACACAAGCATAAGTGTAAGCGCAGGAACCACGATTACCTCAGCTACGACAAGATGAAAAGGCAGAAGCGAAAACGGAAAAAGAAATACCCCCAGCTCCGAAGCAGACAGGATCCGGACTTCATTGCGGATCTGGAGGAACTGATAAGTCGTCTGAGTGAAATTCGAATCACCCATCGAAGTCACCACTTCATCCCCCGAGACCTGCTGCCGACTATTTTTCGAATCAATTTTAACAGTTTCTATACGCACCCTTCCTTCCCCTTAGACCCTTTGCACTACATTCGAAAACCCGATCTAAAAAAGAAGAGAGGGAGACCTCCTAAGATGAGGGAGGCAATGGCCGAGATGCCCTTCATGCACAGCCTTAGCTTTCCTCTTTCCAGTACTGGGTTCTACCCCTCCTACGGCATGCCTTATTCTCCCTCGCCCCTTGCGGCCACTCCCCTGGGGCTGGGCTACTACGGAAGGTACCCGCCCGCCCTCTATCCTCCTCCTCCTTCTCCTTCTTTCACAGCCCCCCTTCCGCCCCCTTCCTACATGCATGCTGGTCATCTACTCCTCAACCCCACCAAATACCATAAGAAAAAACACAAGCTGCTTCGACAGGAGGCCTTCCTCACAACCAGCAGGACTCCCCTCCTTTCCATGAGTACCTACCCCAGCGTCCCTCCCGAGATGGCCTACGGGTGGATGGTCGAGCACAAGCACAGGCACCGTCACAAGCACAGGGAACACCGCTCTTCCGAGCAGCCCCAGGTTTCCATGGACGCGGGCTCTTCCAGGTCTGTTTTGGAGTCTTTGAAGCGCTATCGATTTGGAAAGGAAGCTGTTGGAGAGCGATACAAACACAAGGAAAAGCATCGGTGTCATATGTCCTGCCCTCATCTCTCTCCTTCCAAAAGCTTAATAAATAGAGAAGAGCAGTGGGTCCACCGAGAGCCTTCAGAATCTAGCCCACTGGCCCTGGGGCTCCAGACGCCTTTACAGATTGACTGTTCGGAAAGTTCTCCAAGTTTGTCCCTTGGAGGATTCACTCCCAACTCTGATCCGGCCAGCAGTGATGAACATACGAACCTTTTCACAAGTGCAATAGTGCAAGGCAGCTGCAGAGTTTCGAACCCTAACTCCAGCGGCCGGAAGAAAGTAACGGACGGCCCTGGACTGTTTTCCGCACAGGGCACTGCGCTAGCTCGGCCTCACAGGAAGGAGCCTCTGCCTCCCGGCGAAAGGGCCATGCAGACCATGACAGGTAAGCGGGTTATTGTGGCCTTGTCATTTGTATGGGAAAAGGAGGATATTCTGCCTGCAGGTTGCCTGATACACGTATGTGGACCTTTAATAGAGTTCCTGGGTTTTGGTTGGTTTGTGTTTCTATAAATAAATGTGAAACGTTGTCTTCAAAGTTCTCATTTTCAGTAGATGTGAGAAGTAAGGTAAGGGATGTCTTTGCAATAATTTTTAATTTTGAGAAGAGATACCATTATAAAAACAAGTAACGCTCAGTTTTTGGAAGCCAGGAAAAATTATTCTTTCTTCTGCAGAAAGGCCATTACACAGTTTCTTCAGTGAAAAATGGCTCATAGATATGTTAGGAGCAATGCAGGACTTTCAAGAAACATGCTAATCTAAAAAATCACAAGTGATTTTATGTTACAGGAAGAAAAGTTGGTAACCCTCTATGCCTCATAACAAAAATCTAGGCATTCAGAATTACCAGCTTCACAAAAGGTGACAGTATTCAGGGGGACGTCATTCTGCAGAGTTCTCTCTAGGTATCTTCATAAAAGCTGCTTCAGGTGCATATAAAATGACATGAAGCAAATCTAGATAATAAATACATTTGTAACATCTGCAAAGTGTCTTAAGAATTGAAAGGGGAAAAAAAAATAAGAATTGGAACAAAGATAGAAAACAAGATGCAGGAAACATTGCCTGACCCTGTAGAAGGCATCTCTAATCAGAAGTTCTTTATCAGAGATCTCAGCGCTGGGGGGGTTGTAACTTAACCCTAGGGAGTCCGTAGAGCCTCTCTTGTTATAAATAAAATGATGTGTATGTAGCTTGTGTGTGCTTCTCTGGAGAAAATCCATACAGTTCATCAGATTCTCTAAATTCTCTAAGCCTCTGTATCCATTCCTATGAAATGGTAATAAGGCAATCAGGCCAAGTAATGAGATCACAGTGTGCAGGGAAGGGATTTGCCCATAGTAAGTGCACACATGTTAGTTGGTGGGGTTAGTCCCCCAAAGGTGGAAAACTCCTGAGTGAGAGGAAGTGATAAACCCTCAGAGATAAGTTTTTGCTCCTGATGTTCATTTTTCATGAACTTTTAAGAACTGAAAGCCATTTTGGTTGAGACACTTGAGCATTCTTTAGTTTTTAACAATGTAATAAAGAGAAAAAAAAAATCCTAAACTTTTAATTAGATTCATTCAACAAATACTTGATAAATAATTAATCAACAGCCATTACTGGATGTCTGTCTGCCTGGCATTCTCCTTTGTGGGCCCTACGGATATAGTAGGGAATATGGCAGTCGAGTTCATTGTTTTCACGCACCTTACAATGGAGGAGGGGGTAATTAAAAAATTTACACATGAAATGTCATTAAAAATTGATAAAGGAATATTAAAAAGGAAATAAAGGAAAAGAACAGCGTCTATGAGCGTTTGGAACGGGGGCCTAACTCAGCAAGCCATCCCTGAGAAAGTGACTCCAGACTGTTCGTTACCCAAAGTAGGAGCAGCGGCTGGTGGGGGAGATGGTACTGCACTTAGGCCTTTATTCATTCATTCACTCCTTCCCTTGTTTATTAAAGTCTAAGGCATGAGGTGTTCTTCTAGTCACTGGCATCTAGTAAAGACATGACGGCGGCCTCATCAGCGCTCAGCCCTAGCGAGGAAAGACACCCAGGAGCATAGCAAGCACACGGATGAAGGCATGAGGGGGGGGAAACGCCGTCAAGTTAGTGTAGCAGTGTTGGGACGGATCATTAGGGGAGGGGGACACGTAATTAGATAAAGTTACTAGTTATGGCTCAAAGACAAAAAGTTGAAGGACGAGAAGCCACTGGCTTCCCAAGCTGGGGTTTGAGTAAAGAGCACATTTGAAGACCTAGACAAAGAGCTTGGAGTTAGACTCTGCGGCGGGTCCCCTGTGGCGGGGGGGACACAGAGCACGGTGCCAGAGTTGTGAGTAAAGACGCCAGACCGTGTCCAGAGAGTTGAGGTTTTATGCTAGGCTCAGGCAAGGGACAGAGGGATGTTGATTTTAGGTTTGTGTTTTCAAAAGATCGTTCTGGCTCACGTGTGAACACTGAACTGTAGCGGGGAAAAAGGGCTACAGGGCGACCCGTTTGTCGGCGGCACGGGGGTCCGTCTGGAGCAAGTGGTGGCACTTAGGGGAGCGTGCTGGCTGGCGGGTGCCGGCACACTGGAGAGTCTGGCGCCAGCCGGAGGAGACGGACAGTTCTGGAGAGCAGTTTGCTCTTTTAACCTCTGTCACCTGTAGGACGCCTTTAGAACATTCACGTGGAGTTACAAGCAGGCAGTTGGAGGTCTAGTTCTGGAGCTCAATACAGATGTTTTGGCTGGAGATCGGCGCATTCCACGATGGGCTTTTGGGAAACTGTCAGTATCATTCACTGAAAACGAAAGGGCTTCTAAAGCCGGGAGCACATTCACCAAATGTATGCGACTCTGTAACCAGAGCGCCAAGCAAAATAATTCTAGAAAATGCCAGCTGCGGTTAAAAAGACAAGTGGGTTAACAAATAAAGAAATACTCCGGTAAGCATAGGCTTTAACTTTTTTAGGAAAAGGAAAAGGTGACTTGATCGAAGGGACTGTAGAAGGGTTGAAGCCGCTCGGGCGGGGCCGCACCGTGTGTCGTTGGCGGGTGAATGGCGCCACGTAGAGCTGGTTCTGCCCCGTTGTCCTGGTGTGGCCGTTCTGCACGGGGGCCGGGGCCCAGGAGAAGCGCCCGTCGACCAGGCTCCGGCCGGAGGAGCCGAGGAGAGGGACACGGGGTGGTTTTCCCCGTCTCATTTGTGTGAATGTGTTCTCTCCCACGGTTAACTTGGCGCTTCAGAACATTAATGTGCGTCGAGAAATCGTGTCTCACACAGTCTCCATTCTGTCCTGGTGTCCTCCTTACGGTCACGTGCGAGCCGGTCCCCTGCACTGCAGAAGCAAACGCAGGTGACGCCTTTACGGACCGTCTGCGTGTCCGCCGTCATGTGACGGACGACGGTCCCCGTCAGGAGCCGTGCAGGGTGAGAAGGGGGCCGGGGGCAGCCCCGAGGACCTGCGCTCTGCAGTAGTGACGACAGCCATCAGCCTCTGGTTTGTCTGCGACCATTTGTGAGCTCTTCTGTTTTTAAAAAATTTGTTGCTGAAGTGTAAAAATCTGGAGATTTCATATAGGAGTTCAGAAGTCTGCTCTTCTTTAGAAGAAAAGTCAGAACCTCTGTCAACAGTCAGTCCACATTTCCTGGATGACAGCAGTGCCTGCGTGTCCCTTAGCAGGAGCAGTGCCCCCGGCCCCGCCACGACCTTGGTCGGGATATGCATTCTTCAGCTGGTTCCTGTCGTGTGCTGCACCTGGCCTGGGTCGTGGGCGTGGGTCGTGGCCCCTGAGGGTTACGAAGAGGAGCGTATAGAGGTGGGGGGTGAGGCGAAGGTGAGCGAGAGGGCGGAGGGTGTTGAGTGTGTTGTCTGTGCCGACGTTCGAGCCGCCCGAGAGGCCACTTGCAGGAGGTGGGCCTGGGAGAATAAATGCCAGCCTGGTGTCAGGGTCCTCGGGAGACGACGTCCAGGTCTGATGCGGGCACATGCCTGCTCTAAGAAGAACAACTTGGGGGGCGCCTGGGTGGCTCAGTGGGTTAAAGCCTCTGCCATCGGCTCAGGTCGTGATCCCAGGGTTCTGGGATCGAGCCCCGCATCGGGCTCTCTGCTCGGGGGGGAGCCTGCTTCCTCCCCTCTCTCTCTGCCTGCTTGTGATCTCTGTCTGTCAAATAAACAAATAGAATCTTTAAAAAAAAAAAATAAGAACTTGTCTTCTTCCCCTTTAAAAAATAACAAAACCATTAAGATCTCTCTGAAGTCACTGTTCTGACATGAATTTTCTGTCATAACTGGAGTCCTCCACAGACTCAGTCCCCCTACTGTGCGGGACAAGTCTCCACGCCCCGGTCCACCCACACTCTTGTCTGGCCTGCTACAGATTTGGGGTCCCCACAGCCTCTCAGCTTTGATACTTTGGTAGAACGACCCAGAACTTACCGAAACCACTCTACGTAGGGTTACACTTTTATTACAAAGGATACAGGTCAGGAATTGAAGAGATTCATGGGGCCACATCTGGAGTGGAGAAGGAGACACTCCAGAGGGCTTCTGTGCCCTCTTTTGGTGGCATCTGGGTGTGTCACCCTCCTGGCACAGCACCGGGTTCACCAGTTAAGGTGCAACACTGGGTCTGTGGGGCTAGAGTTTTGGTTGGGCTTAACTACATCCACACGGTTGATTAAATCACTGGCTGTGTAATGGAACCCCATCTCTGGCGCCCTCCTCTCAACTGTAGGTTGGGCTGGCCCAAATACCAGTCCCTTACTCCTGCGATTGGTCTTTCTAGTGAGCCGCCCCATCAGCGAGGCAATCTTGGGGCCCACCTAAAGTCCCTTCTTTGGCGTAACAAAGACACTTCTGTCACTCACGAAATTCCAAGGGTTTTTGAAGCTTTTTGCCAGGAATCTGAGACAAAGAACAGATAAATTCTTTATTATATCAAAAGTCTGAATTCTTCTGTTAGCTTGTATCTTGAAGCCTCTCTATCTCCTTCACAATCACTCTTTTGATAAGTGGATAGAAATGTGTCTTAATTTTTTTTTTTTTTAGGTTTTATTTATTTGAGAGAGAGAGAGAGAAAGAGACACCATAAGAGGAGGAGGGGCAGAAGGAGAAGCAGGCTCTCTGCTGAGCAGGGAGCCTGGCGTGGGGCTTGATCCCAGGACCCTGAGATCATGACCTGAGCCCAAGACAGATGCTTAACTGACTGAGCCACCCGGACATTTCCAACCACCCCCCACCCCCGCCCATTCATAGTTATTGTCTATTGTTTGCCAGGAGCAGGGAATGCAAGCATGAATAAAATGTAATGTCCTGCCATCAGGAATTTACGGTTCAGCAGAAGACATAGACGTGTACACAGATAATTATTGATAGCCCCAGAGGCATCTGGCTGGTCCCGTCAGTTGAGCCTGTGACTTTCGATCTCCAGGTTGTGAGTTCGAGCCCCACATTAGGTGCAGAGATTACTTAAAATCTTACAAAACAATCACTGATAACTCCTAAAATTGAGATAATTCACAACATGTTTTGGGGGCAGAGAAGAGAGGGACTCAGGAAGAGCTAGAAATATGTGTTTAGGTTAGCAAAGAATAAAGGGGGCACTTGCTTTCCCTGTTTGGCTTTTCAGGGTCTTGGAGATCTGATAGTGTGCTTAGGTAAGTGTAAGCAGTCTGCTGTGGGACCAGGAGATGAGGCTGGAAAGATAGGCAGGAGACGGATCTTAAAACCTCTGTTTATCTAAGATACCAAGGAGTTTAATAGAGTTTGCCGTATGGGCAGTGGGAAGTTAAAGGTTTTATTTATTTGTTTGTTTGTTTGTTTGTTTCTTTTTAATTTATTCATTTGAGAGCATGAGCATGAGCAGGGGGAGAGGCAGAGGGGAGGCTGACTCCCTGCTAAGCAGGGAGCCCAACAGACGCTCATCTGACCGAGCTACACAGGCACCCCGGAAGTTAAAGGTTTTAAAGAAGAAGAATGCTTCGCCGAAGTTACATGGAAAGTACCCTGGTAGGTAGACTGGACAGGTATCAGATGCGCCAGTGTGGGAGTTGTCCAGTGAAATATTATGGGGGCCTGAGCTAAGGTAGTGATGGAGAAGGTATAGAAGTCGATTTTAAAAAGAGGTGAGGGGGGGCGCCTGGCTGGCTCAGTCGTTAAGCGTCTGCCTTCGGCTCAGGTCGTGACCCAGGGTCCTGGCCTGCAGCCCCGCGTCGGGCTCCCTGCTCGGAGGAGAGCCTGCTTCTCCCTCTGCCTCTGTCCCTCCGCCCCACTTGTGTTCCATCTCTCTCTCTCTCTCTCTCTCTCTGTCAAATAAATACAATCTTTTTAAAGACCTAAAAAGAAAAAGGGAGGCAAGGGGGAGATTTTAGAGAGTCGGCAAGATCCCTGTCCTCGGGTTGGTGGGACCGCCCTGTGGCCGGTGAGGGGGCGCGGGAGGGCCCGGAGCCCAGGGCGGGCTTGGGCTCGGCGCTGGCCGCTGGGATATGGAGGTTCGTAGCTCGGCAGGGAGCGCAGCCTGAAGGTCAGCCTGTTCGAGCCGTGACCGTGGAAGCCGTGAAAGGGATGCAGCTGCCCCAGGGAGCACGCCGGGGTCCGAGGGGTCTGCCGTCCGCGTCGGGTGCTGCAGAGGCTGCCTGAGGACGGAAAGCGGACAGTTCGGTTTCCCTCGGTTTCCCGCGCTGTCTTTTGTGATCTCAGTGGTGTGTGTGGTGGTGAGTGTTAGATTTCTGGGGAAGTGCACGCAGTTAAAAATCTTAGAGCTTTCAACTTCGTAGCAGTTCTGTCTGGTTTATCATTTACTGGTAATTGCACATTCTGTCAAGAAAATATTTGCATCTTGTCAGTGAGGTGATCGTTTCTAGTGTCACATAATTATTCTTAATGTGAAAAGAGTGTAACTAAACGTTGTGGTTTTTTAATTTTTTTAAAGAATTATGTATTTTGGCGAGAGAGAGCATTCCAAAGAGGCTTCCCACTGGGCAGAGTCCCACATGGCACTTGATCTCACAACCCTGAGATCAGACCTGAACCACAACCAAGAGTTGGACACTCAGCCGGCTGAGCCGCCCAGGTGCCCCTAAAATTTGTTATTTTAAATTGACCTTAGTCTTCAGCTCATATTTTTCTAGACATAATTTGGAGATAGATTCATTGTACATTAGTTGGTATCCTATTAAAACATCCAAAAACCTGCTTATTATACCATATATTACAAAATTGCCAGTTACCTTCTGAACATTATTCTGAAATAGCTGCCAGTGGCCAAAGCAGGACTAGTGTAACAAAATTAGTAATGACAGTATCAGATTATAATGTCAAGAATATGGTAAATACCCACTAGTCCATGTTGGTATAAATACATAGTATGCGGCGCCGGGCCAGGTCGGGTGGAAGAGCTTGCAGCTCTTGATGTTGGGGCTGTGAGTTCAGGCCCCACGCTGAGCGCAGCGCTTACTTGGGGGAGAAAGGAGGAGTGCTAGACGAAATGGGTCATTGAGGGAAAGGGACGAATCCTCCTTACAGAGAATTCCAGATGTTATATGTAGACTGTCCTCTTCAAGGAGCTGGAGCTTCATTCCCACTTCTTAAGTACAGACTGAACTCAGCGACTCAAGGCCGCACAGCAGAGTACAGACAGGGTAAGACAGTATCTCCATAATGGAGAGGCCGAGCGGACAGCGCCCGAACCGGGAGCCAGCTCAGCTGGACCAGTGATAAGTCGTGGTGGCGACGTTGCCCTCCGATACAACGTGGTATTCTTTCCGGAAACTCACTTCCCCAGTACTCTTCAAAAACACAAACCCAGCCTTATAATACTGAAACAAGCCCAGGAAAGGGATGTTGTACAAAATACATGACCAGTACAGAAACAGAAAAGTATTAGGGGCCTGAGAAACCAAGGAGAGATTGAGACACTGTCTTAGAGGAAATTTAAAAATTAAAATAAATAAATAAAAAGGATGACCGGTCTGATTAGTTTATAAATGATGTTAATGTGGTGGGTAGCTTATTTGAACTTTACGTGCTGTCCTGTAGTAACTTCCATGCAGACCAATGCTCTAAGCCCCGCCCGACGCGTGAGCTTGTAGTGATCCATCACGTACGCTGGGCCGGGCTTCTGGCTTCCTCCGGTCCCCACAACCGATTCAAGTTCGTTCAGTGTGTGTTTACGTTACGTAGACGTCAGAGAGGCCTAGCGGGAAATAGTTTCTCACCTGGAGAACCACATATTCCATCCCTGTTCTTCAGCATTTTCAGCTCACTGCTGGCTGTACATTTCAGACCCTGCCACTTGATTTCAGAAATGGGGAGACTGGTAGCCTGGGGTATTTCAGGTTTACAGCTTACAACTCATAGAATGTATAGATATATATACACACATACATACACACCCGTTTGTGTATGCACATAATGGGTTTTGATAAATTTTTTGCCCCCCAAGAATAAACTAGAGCTAAATTTTCTTTTCGTTGGAAAAAAAGTATATTCACTGTAAAACCATAATAGTTGAAGTATACTGTTGTTGTTTTTTTCTTATTAACTGAAGATTGTGTGCATTGATCAGAATTTTCTAATTTATGACAATTTCACTAGCATGATGTATAAAGATACACTCAAGAGTGAAGTGTGAGGGGCACCTGGGTGGCTCAGTGGGTTAAAGCCTCTGCCTTCAGCTCAGGTCATGATCTCAAGGTCCTGGGATCAAGCCCTGCATCGGTCTCTCTGCTCAGTGAGGAGCCTGCTTCCCCCTCTCTCTCTACCTGCTTGTGATCTCTCTGTGTGTGTGTGTGTGTGTGTATCAAATAAATTAAGAAATAAAAATAAAAAATTATTTAAAAAAAAACTGAAGTGTGAACATGTGGAGATTAGGTCAGAAAATTGTGGGGCTTTGTGCAGTTCTGGGGATTTCCAGAGGAATTCCATTTCAGTGAATGTTCTGATTTGGGCATTATGAGAAATAGCCTAATTAGAGGGAAAAAAACAGACTTTTTTGGTTAAAAATCACCAGTGTAAACTCTGAATCATTCTCTCTTGCAGTGCATTTAATTGGTGGGTCCGATGAAATGTATTGCTCTCAGGAACTGTGTTTCCCACAGTTGGAAACAGCTGTTTTTATCATGGTTCGAGCTTTTATCTCATTGCTCAGCTCATTCAAGAGAAGCTTCCAGGGCTCCTGAGCTCTGAACCATAGCAAAGGATTCAGAACTTGAACCTGGAAACAAAGAAAACCTGATCAGAACTTCCAAATTATTTGGTATTTTATGTTCAGATTCTTTTACTGTGATATTCATTTGTATTATAACAGTTTTGATTCATTCACTGGTCAACAAACACTGCCAGTAGCCTTGACTTGTAAATGATAATTAAAGCTTCTTTCTTCAAATTAAAATTGTACAACATGCATTACTTTGGTGGGCAGGAATGATGTAAATCTTGGAAGCTAGTTTTAAGTATGTGATTTTTTTAAAAGGTTTATTTATTTGACAGACACACAGCAAGAGAGGGAAGACAAGCAGGGAGAGTGGGAGAGGGAGAAGAAGGCTTCCCGCTGAGCAGGGAGCCAATCTGGGGCTCGATCCCCGGACCCAGAGATCATGACCTGAGCCAAACGCAGCCACCTAACAACTGAGCCACCCAGGCTCCCCTAAATATGTGACTTTGAAATAAATGTATATCATCTATAAACTTTTCTTCCATAGCTGACCCGGAGACATTTCCAGCATTAGACACATCAAACACGGGCGCCTGGCTGGCTCAGTCAGAGGAGCGTGGGACTCTTGATCTTGGGGTCATGAATTCCAGCCCCACGTTTGGTGTAGATTACTTAAGAATAAACTCTTTAGGGACCCTTGGGTGGCTTAGTTGGTTAAGCGGCTGCCTTCAGCTCAGGTTATGATCCCAGCATCCTGGGATCGAGCCCCGCATCGGGCTCCTTGCTCAGCGGGGAGCCTGCTTCTCTCTCCCTCTGCCTGCCGCTCTGCCTGCTTGTGCGTTCTCTCTCTCACTGTCAAATAAATAAATAAAATCTTTAATAAATTTTAAAAATTAATTAAAAAAAGCTTTAAAAAAAAAAAAAGGAAAGAAAGAAACCTCAAACAATCTGCTCACCCAAATCATTCCCTAATTTCTTGGGTCTTCAGTGCTGAGCTCTTAACAGGGCATGACCAGAATTCATAACTGTAAATTACGAAAGTTTTCATAGTGGATTTACATTAAAGAAATATATGTTTTATCCAACCAGCTGTTGGTTTCATTCACTGTGTTCTTTTGTTAATTTACATTTTGAAATTCCTCATGTTTAGCCCCAGATACTCCAGGCTTCAGCGGAGTAGTTCGGTTGAATTATTATTCCAATTTTTTTCTCTGTGATGCCTTCCACTCCCCACCCCCCAACTACTATCAATGGGAATTTTCTCTTTTTTTTGTGCTGATGTTTCTGCCCGTGTGACTCTGCCTGCACACCCAGGCGTCTGTAAGTGTAGTCCCTCTTTCTCCTAGACAGGTCTCCATTCCTCCTGCATAGCCATCAAGCAAGATCTCTTGTGACAAATCTCCTTCAGAGGAGCGTCTTGGTTCCCACCCATTTTTGTTTATAATGGAAAGATTTCCAGATTCTTGTCTCTTAAAATCCAGTTATGTTCTTTTTTTGTTTTGTTTTCTCGACTTTGTCTTTTTTATCCATGATTTCATCTTACGGTTTTGCTGCATAAGTACCATCTTTCCGCCTTTCTGTCTCATTTGGCAAAGATGTTTCCCCAAAATCTGTCTTTATGTTTAAAAGCTCACTGAATAGTGGCCGGGTCAAACCCGGAGACGGTGTCGTCAGAACTACTTCCAAGGCTCCCTCACATGTCCGAGTGAGTTCAATTCCTTAGTTCCCTCATTATTTTCCCAATTTATTGGGAGTTTACTTTCAGTTTCCCTCCATACTGATAGTCTGCCTTCTGTTTTACACGAAGACCTCTGTTTTTCCAACTGAAGGAAAGGAGTATACATGTAATAATCAGCTTACATGTGTGCTATGTGTGTGGCATTTCTAAACATGTTTCCGAAGCTGCCAGATACCCGAGTAATGAGATACTCGGTAGTGTTTCTACCCAATAGGTTTGTGAATTGAAGAATCCCATTTGTAGTCTGTTTGCTTCTGAAATATTTCATGACTTGGCTTTATACTGTGTTGAGATGAGAAATGATGAGAACTCTCTGGTAAGTACAAGTGTATGGATTCTCCGTGTGTCTTCATTGAGGGAGCACCAGAGTGTCTAGAACCGGAATCCATACAAGCCTCTTGTCCTACAAGGATTGGAGAGGCTTCCCGTGCCGCCACCCACCCCCCCGGCAGATCTAAAGTGACCCCCGAGGAGATGGGAACAGACCCACGTCGTGAGCCGTCGCCGCCCCGAGGAGGCCACCGTGCGGGAGATAGGAGGGGCAAGCAGGGGACGCAGGCAGCCGCGCTCCCCGGAACCGAGCTCAGCGAGTCCTCGTGCCTCCTGTGGCCGCCGCGGGCTGGATGGATGGCATCCGGAGCATCACCTGGCCCTGGAGAAGCTGCACGCAGGGGCCAGTGGGCTCAAGATGCCCTTCAGGGAGGCTTTTTCCCTCCTCGTGCAAGGCGCCGCCTTCCTCCTGCTTCCCTGGCAGGTGTACCTCTTCTGCACGCTTGCCAGGGATGCTTCATAGTCTACCCCAGTTCCGTTTCCGAATTGGGTGTGAGTCCCTGCCCTTCTCCAGTTGTTACCTTCATGTCGAATAGTTGCCTGCACGTGCCAGGGGCGTTACTAAGTAATTAGGGCAATAACTTTACTATGAACCTGAAGAGCCAGTGTATGGATGCTAGTGTGACATTTATAAAAGTGTTTTCCATTTTTTACATGACTTTACTTTGGAATTCACACGAGCCTTGGGACTTGGAGTGCTTTATGAAACCAACCTCCAAGTGCGTTTGCCTGCGTCCGTCCTAAAATCAGAGCAAGGGCTCAGACACCGGCACCTCGGCCCGTGATGATGTGCATGACCACCCGCCACATGGCTCTGCCCGCACTCCACTGCCGCTTGGGAAACGTGCATTTATTGGTCTCTTGAAACAGACGTGCTTGTTCTCCCTGGTGTCACGTAGCTCTTCCCCGGCCACGCAGCCGCACAGTACGTTTGCAGATCTCATCTGACTTCTGCTGTTAGGCCGGTTAGAGCATCTTTAACAGGTTGCTACCTCGTGTGTGTAAGTTTTGATCCTCATTTTCCAGTCTTGATCTTGGTCGCTTTACATCATTAGGGCAAGTTTTTCAGGAATTCTCATCGTCTTACTGTCCTATAAGCACCAATTTTAAATGAAATACGGGTCTAGAGCTGATGATTACCGAACCCTAGAGATCTGTGTCTCAGGGATACCTCCTCATTCCCCTTAAATATGGGACATTGTTAAGAACATCTCTGCTTTTCATGAAAAGGGAATTCAAACAGACTTTTAAAGTGAAAAATGAAAACCATCCTGAGTGAAGTTTTATTCCAATCTCCTGTTAAATCCTAAGAATAGGCTGCTGGCCTCCCTTACTTTCAGGAAATGAAAAGTGGCTCAGAAGCTGAGTGCGCTAAGCCATGTCTCTCTCAATTGTTTCAGTTTCTCAGGAATTGCTGTACAATAACGGTCTCCGGGGATCTGACCCCCACTCCACCTCCCGCTGCCTCCTCTGCAGCTCCAGATGCCGCCCAAAGATGGAGCTGTGAAGAAAGTGCCTGTGCCCTCTTTTACCCTGAGGTGGGCGAGGCCAGGCAGGGTGATTCTCAGATATCCTGATGACCAAAGGTACAGTCGAAGCCTTCATCAAGACTTTGTTGAAGGTGACCAAGAAATGTGGGAAACGTTGCCCAGTAGCCTAGAAACCGAAGCCGGGAGCTCAAGAGCAGACGGTGCGCGCCGCCTGACGCGCAGTGCAGGATGACGCTCAAGACCCTAGATCCGCCCCTGGAGGGCAGAGACCCGCACGCTGTTTTTGTGTCCCCTCGCCCCCATGTCGCAGAGGACTGAGCGTATAAAGGGGCCTCAGCAAGTGTTAGTTTATGACCGAGAGAGAAGGCTTTATAAAGGTCCTCTCCAGCCTCTCCTTTCCGTCGTAGCTGCCCTGAGGTGGCTGGCTGTCCTCCCCACAGTAGTGACAGAGAGTTCTCTGACGTCTCAAGCTTCTTGGCCACTGCTGTCTTCGGTCTTGGCTGTGTGTCTGAGCTGGAGACCCTTCATCTGCCGGGCGCGTGAAGTTTGCGGCGTTGACACCTACAAAGTTACGTCTTCACTGATGCCTGGGCTTTGACCTCTCGGGTATTTTTATTGTGCTATTTAGCTTGTTGATGGAAATCCTATCTGAACCACAGTCTGAGAGGGGGGTTATTGTACTGTTGGTTCTTAAAATTCCTTTTGTACTTATTTTTCAGATTCAGCAATAAACAGTCTTGCTTCTTGATTAGATCTCCTGTCAGTCGTCACCGTGTTTGAGAAATAGGATGTGCCGTCCCCGTATCAGGTCCCAGAAACCTAACGCGTTGCTCTTGCACGGCAGCACACGGCCCGGTCCTCACCCGAGCAGCGCTCAGGGGGCCTGTGAAGGAGGTGTGCGGTGGTGTGACTTCAGACGCTGCGGAAGTAGGACAGCTCGGGCTTTGTTACGTCTCGCGGAGAAAGGGACGCGCTGGAAATGTAGCTCCTTTCAGTTCTTCTGTCCTCAGGTGGTTCTCCATTCGCTTAGTCACGTCTTCTTTCAGGAGTTAACTCTCGTTTAGAGGGACATCTTAAAAACCTCATCTTCAAGTATTTGGTTTCTTGTACCTTTTGTGGTTCTAGTTATATGTAAGGCTTTTTATCTGTAATTTCTTCTCTGGTTAAAAGTGAACATTTCTCAGTACTGCTAGTTTTTTTGATAGGCAGGAGATAGACATTCATTATTCTCAGCAGCTGGCTTTTTTGGTTACAAGGAATACAGTATCAGAACCAAGTATGTTTTATCCAGAAAAGTAATCCTTCCTGAACACATACTTTTCTCTCGAGTCAGAAATGTGTTAAATTATGCTGCATTTTTTTCAGGTTTTGGCCAAAAGTATTTGACTTTTTGAAAGGAAATTGTTTCTTTGTCTTTACGAGCTCCTATGTACATAAACCAAGGAACCTTATGTGTACGGCTTTAAAGTAGGTTTGCTGTAGCCACAGATAAATTAGTCACCGGTTCTCCCCGAATATGCTGTAGAGGAAACACACAGACTAGGAAAGTGACTCTTGTGGAGTAGATAGGACGTACGGGTGTGAGGTCTGGCTCTGATTCTGGTGAATGAAATGCTCAGGGTGGACCTGCTTTCTCACGTTAGTCAGTCCTAATTAATTTCATTATAAATGTTCTTTGTCAGTTCATAGGATGAACTTGAGCTGATAATCGGGGACAGATGTGACTAGAATATCGCTAATGACCTTTATCAATAAATGTCTGCATATGTTTCATAGTAGTGACACATAAAAACTCAATCGTGTCCTCTGCTCATTCTTCCACTAAAACTAGCTTTCCCCTCTGTTAAGGAACAGGCGAAGCTCGTGTGTATGAGACTGTGAAACCGTGTCGAGAGCACGCGGGTGGCTTGTCCCCCCGCGTGCTCTCCGCTTACTGTCAGCTCCAAGTCCCGTTGTTGCCCGGAACGGCCGTGACGACGACCAAAATACGACAGTTCTGACCCAGGATGCTTTGACTTCAGCTTTAGACTTGAATTTTCCTATGGTTTCTGTCTTCTCCCTCTCCCCAGGTTCCCAGCCGCCGTCAGAGAGCACACACTGCAGCCCTGCCCGGAAGCGGTCGCCATCGGAGAGTGCTGCTTCGACAGGCAAGTCCTCTTGGTTTCACCAGGCTTTAACTGAGTTTCCTGTCTGCTACCTGCGATCAGACTCGCAAGATGAAACAGCGAACCTCTACAGCATAAATTACAATTTGTGCTCACGTACAGTGTTGTAGAAAGAAGCAGAAGTGGCCACGGATGTGTGAGTGAGCAGAGCTGCGCGCCAGACCGCAGCCCCGCTGCCGCCCTCCATGCGGCTTCCGCGCACGTGGGCTCACACACGCGGGGGCCCGTGGCTCTGGTGGGGGCTGGGGGTTCAAATGACTGGGACGGGAGTAGGCAGACCCAGAAATAGAGGTTTTACAAGTTGGGTTGAGGTGCAGGAGTGTGCGGTGTTACGGGGCACGTGGATTGGAACTCTTTAATAAGGACTTGGCTGTGTGTGTGAAATGGCCTTAGTAAGGCCGTCGTTTCCAAAGTAGCATTTACACATCTCTGAGATGCACAAAACAGTTTATGGGCTTGTAAGAAGCATCTCTGTTCCTCTTTATTTCTAACCTCAGCTTTTAAAATGTGCAATGTTTACGTATTTTAAGTACGTATGACCTCTTAATACAGTATATCATACTCGTGTCACTCATACCTGGATTTAGATGATGCTCTCAGTTTTTCCTTTTTACTGCTTGTGTGTTTATGAAAACAAAAACAAAACTAGAGGGCTATGTGTACATGTAAAAATCACAAGGATATATACAGCTATCTTATGTGCAAGATGTACAGATACCTTACAGTAGTCTGTCGCCTGAGGGGAACGGGTCCTAATCCATCAGTGTCATCAGGAGAGGCGGGCAGTGGGGGGGTCATTCTAGGCAGTGGGGGTAACATGTGGAAAGGGGACAATAGTGAGTTGAAGAAATTAAATGAAAGAGCCAGTGTGGTTAGGGTAAAGGGACTGAACGTGAGGCTGGGAAGGCAGGTAGGGAACCTTAGTAATAACAGGAGCCACTGAAAATTGTAGACCAGGAAGTGCATACCATTTCTTGGCTTTCCCTCCTGTTTTTTTGATGGGTAGATCACTTTGACTCGTGGTCAGAAAATCAAATTCCTTCATCAGGTCGAGGCCACCCTGTCAGATGCTGTTGAATTGATCCGATGATGAGTTTCAACATATTTGAAGCTTCTTATTAGCATTTTGCCAGAGGTACATTGAACTCGGGCATCCGCGAGGACTTTGTCTCTCAGGGTGCTCTGTTTTCATACTGCTTCAGAGAGACTCGTGGACAGGGAGTGGCTGCTTTTGATGGTGTCGACCTAAACCAGGGTTTAGCAGACTGCGGCCTGCGGACCAGATGTGGTTCAAGGCTTCCTTTAGTGCAGCCCTCAGCTGAGAATCTTTTCTACTTTTTTTTTTTTTTTTTTTTTTTTTTAAGATTTGATCTATTTAGAGAGAGCCCTAGCAGAGAGAGGGGAGTGGGAAAGGGAGAGAATGTCCAGCGGGCTCCCCACTAAGCCAGAGCCTGATACGGGGCTTGATTCCACAACCCTGAGGTCGTGACCTGAGCCAAAAACCGAGAGTCGGACACTTACCTGACTGAGCCATCCAGATGTTCCTGTTTCTGGTATTTTTAAAGGATCGCTGAAAAAGATAAAGGAGGGGAAAAAAAAAAAGTGTATGTGAGACATTATATGTGTCCTCGAAAGCCTAAAATATTTACCATTGAGATTTTTATAGAAACCGTTTGCCAATGCCTGAAAAGAAAGAATAAGATTTCAAGGAGATAGCCACAAAGAAAATCACCAAAATGTTTTACTTTAGTAAATAAAAGAAATAATACCCAGGTCCATGAAGTTACTCTTACCGTAAGACCATTTTATTCATTTGAATAAATATTTGTTGAGAGTAACTGAATACTGAGCATCGGAGATACACGCACGAATAAGATAAGGCTCCTGCCCTCAGGATTCAGACACGATCACCAGAGAAGGGCGTGTGACATTCTCTAGCCGACCAGTGTACGAATATGGCGACACACAGAGGAACTCCAGCCGACTTCCCTGAAGGTGTGACACATAAACTACTGTCGTTTGTGTGGACACGTGGGACAGAGTAAAGGGTGGGCACGTGTTAACACAAAGAAAGGCACAGAACCGTAATAGAGAATGCTGGTTCTGGAGAGCAGGGCGTTGTTTGATGTTCCCGGCGTGTGAGGGACATGACGTGACTGCGGCGGAGAGCGAGGCTGCGGAAGTCACAGACGGCCCCTGTAGGGCGCGGGCTGTTTTGTTGTTTCTTTGTTTGTTTGTTTGTTTCATGTGAAGGCCTTGAGTCTTTGCTGTAGAGGCAGTTGGGAGCCACTGAAGGATTTTTGAACAGGAAGGATAAAAACTGTTCGATATATTGTATAATTCAGTGTCGGATAGACTTTGCGGTGCTGAAAAAGGCCCAGAATTTCAGGAACCGGAGACAACAAAGTCTTCCTTTTGTTCCTACCCTGTGACCGTTGAGGGTCCTCTGGGTGTTGTCTTCCTTCCAGGCCCCTGCCCGGCAGAGCCTCTGTCTGCAGTGTTGCTGGTCTTGTGAGAGGGGGTGAGGGGCATAGGAAAACCCTGAGCAGCTCTTAGAGTTTCTGCCCACGTTTCAGTGCTAAAGCAGGGGGCGAGGGTAAGTCTTCTGTGGAGGATGTGCGGGGGGTACGGTGTTGCGGAAGGCAGGGCAGCAAGGACTGATCGCAACAGCACGGTCTGCCACACACGCATTTTGGAAAAGCTCTACAGCATTCCAGCGCGGAGAATGGAATGGGACGAGAAATGCGCGAAGAAATGCATAGGTAGGGACGCCTGGGTGGCTCAGCTGGTCATGATCCCGGTGTCCTGGGATGGAGTCCCACATCGGGCTCCTTGCTCGGCAGGGAGCCTGCTTCTCCCTCTGCCTCTGCCTGCCTCTCTGCCTGCCTGTGCTCACTCTTTCTCTCTCTCTCTCTCTCTGACAAATAAATAAATAAAATCTTTAACAAAACAAAAAAAAAAATGCATAGGCAATGGCTTCAGGTTTGGACATGTTCAATTTGAGCAATGTTTGGGCTGTTGACGTGAAGGTTAACCATGTGGAAGTGGTGGCTTGTAGTTTGAGGGGGATATCTGGAGGAGATGCAGACCTAGCAGAATGTGATAGAAAGTTTAATCTGGCAGTGAGTGAGCTAACCCAGAGAGGATGGCAAGAATGCAGATTTAGGAAACATTTGCATTGGAGGGAAGTGGAGGGAAAGATGTCAGTGATGGCACAAAAGTTTAAAATAGTTTTTTTATGTAGAAAAATAAAAAAGTACGAAAGCCTCTTAATGTCAGATATCACAAAGAGGCCAAGAAAAATTAGGACAAAAAAGTGTTAATAATTGGGAAAATGATTTTTATAGAACTAGTTTGCAAGTGGAGAGTTAGAGCAGTTTGGCTCCTCGAAAGGAGACTGCTAGAATTCAGGTGGCCTTGGTCTAGATTCGAGCTCTTTATTTCCAGCAATGAGGTAAATGAGATGTACTGAGCAAACTAACTTCTTGCTACCTACAACTAAAAATTCGGGATAAAATTCGGAAAACGTTTCTTAAAACGTTGCTGAACTTTGAAATCAATAGGAAACCAGAAGTTTGTAGAAAGCCTGACTCAACAGAACTGAAGAGTGCTGGAACCCCTTGCCGTCCGCCTGACGCCTGGTGGCAGACAGCCTGAGCCGCACAGAAGTTCGGGTCAGGTTTCCCTGCATAGCAAATGGAAACAAACCCATCGCAGAAGAAGGCGGTTCCTCGTTTCAGTTTGGGTTTGGGAGGAGCAGGAAAGGAGCTTCTCTCCACAAGGTCATTCTCATCTCCTGTCTCACGCGCACTTTTTTTTTTTAAAGAATTTATTTATTTATTTGACAGAGAGTGAGAGAAAGCACAAGCTGGGGGAGGAGCAGAGGGAGAGGGCGAGGGAGAAGCAGACTCCCCACTGAGCAAGGAGCCTGACTTGGTGCTTGATCCATGAATCCCGACCCGAGCTGAAGGCGGCTGCTTCCCACCTCCCTGCATGAGCCACCCAGGTGCGCCTCACATGCGGACTGACACTGCCTCTGGGACGCAGAAAATAACTAGGGAAGATGTGTTGTTGAGTGGTAGTGCCCTGAGTTCCTTCCAGAGCCAAAGGAAGATTTAATTCTATTTAGTATAAACCTGAGTGTTTTCAGTGAGTTTATCCTCGGTCTCGGTTGACCTAGCATTCTCGTTTCTCCAGCAGCACAAGACTGACAGCCTTTATTTTGCATTCAGAAGGCAGATCACTGAATCAGAACTATGTCCTAACCTTCGAGTTGTAGACAAAGAAATGAAATATGTGCAGAGACCATCTGTTTAGCAATTGAGATATACAAACGACTGAATAAATACAATTTTGTACAAGACGTCTTATGGTCCATCCTTGAACTAATCCAAAGGGGTAAATACACTAAAGGGCTAATACATAAAAATATTATTTCACTGATGGTGGCAGTCATCATTATGAAAGCTGTTGTCTGTGACCTTAGCAGAGTCTATTGGGAAACACGACAGTAGCCCACCTAGACTGACTGACGGTGTGGAAGCTGGGAGCCAAGGGCACATGTTGTCAGAGAGAGCCAGGTGGCATGTGTCCTGCCTTTTCCAGCCCAAACTTGGAAATCAGCATGTTCTTTCTTCCGTGGGATTCTTTTTGCTAGAAGCAACTCACTGAGGGCAGCTCCTATTCAAGAGAAGGAAAATTAGATCTACCACCTGATGGGAGAGAAAGCAAAGACTCGGGTGCACGTTGTAATAGCTCCGCAAGCAGTCGGACTGCTGCTTCGGGGCTGGGAGATGAGGTTGGCTTAGCAGATCGGTTCAGGAGCCGGACTAACACAAAACCACGTTTTCTGGTGTGTGGGAAGGGAAGTGGAGGAGTAATCGGTGATGTGGCCTGATCGTGGCTGGCAGAACTGCTGCCGTTGGGTTGGTGGTGCGGGTGTATGATGTTGGGGAGGTGACTTTCCGGTATCACCCACTGAGTTCCGTTGTCTGGAGGAGCAAGGTTGAAGGAGAAGGTAATGACTTGGGTTGTGACTGAGAGTTTGAGAAATTGTTGGAACATGCAAAAGTAGAGAAGTAGAAAAACAAGCTTTATTAGGAAGATAGAACTTGGGGCATCATCAGAATGTAGGTGGTAGGTGAATGAATTGCCAGAAAGTGTGGAGAGTTCAACAAGGAAAGCACCTGCACCAGACAGAGTGAGAAAATGCTCACAGGCGCCAGCCAGTGTCGGAAGGAGGCAGTTCTCATTGTGGTCATCTTCAGATAAAATTGAAGATCGGGACGTGTGCTCTGATCATTGAAACTGTGAGAATAAAAAAAAAAAAAAAAAAAAAAACGTGTGAGAATAAACATGGGGCCGGGGGGGAAGTAAGTATGAAAGATAAAGACAGTGCTGGGGGTTAGGGACCTCTGCAGTTAAATCTGATAGAGTTGCAAGTAATCGGAAGATAATCCAAGTGTATTCTCAGAGAAACTGTGCAGGCCAGATTTTAAGAAGTGGTGATATTTAATGGCTCTGAGAATTTGAAATTTGGAAAATCCTGAATTTAAACAAGACTACTGGATATTATCTGAAGGAAGTTATTGGTAATTTGAGAAAAATTCCAGTGTGGTCTGATAAGAGCGAATCTAGAATACGCAGGGCTTGTAAAGGAGTACCTAGAGTAGTACCACATTTTAAACGCACACAGGTAGGAAGTCCATCGATGAGCTTTGGAAAAAAGTATGTCCTGTGTTCATTAGTAGTAAACAACTGGGCATCTTGGGAAATGGTCCAAGTACGATCTGATGTTTGCAAATATTGCAGAACTAAGACGGTTTACCAGGGGAAGGTGAGCATTTCCCACATTCTGTGTAGTCATAAAGTGCGGAATGGTATTTGAAGAACAAAGATCACCAAGTCATTGGGCCACTAAGATAACAAAGTTCACCGAAGACCACTTATTTTCCAGTCTTCCGGTCAACATGTATTCTTTCTAAACTAGTTTAGACATACATTTAGTGTCCCAGTTTTAAAGGTTTTCCTAAGAAGTTTCACTTGTATCCTTTGTACTCACAGCATTGTTAGAAAAGAGCGCTGAACCAGGAGTATCACCAGCGTCTAACTGGCTCCAAACGTAAATGGACCATTAGCTCCGAAAAATAACCCATTTCTTTGTGGTTGTGGCTCCTTAGCTCATGTATTATTAGGGAAGCAGGCCAACTTTGAATTTTTTTTTTAAGATTTTTATTTATTTATTTGACAGACAGAGATCACAAGTAGGCAGTGAGGCAGGCAGAGAGAGAGGGGGAAGCAGGCTCCCCGCCGAGCAGAGAGCCCGATGCGGGGCTCGATCCCAGGACCCTGGGATCATGACCTGAGCCGAAGGCAGAGGCTTTAACCCACTGAGCCACCCAGGCGCCCCAACTTTGAATTTATTGTGATTACTTTAATATGCCTTATTCAGGAAAATAAACCATCAACTTGCTTGGGAGAGGCAGATGCATATGGTGTTAGGGTGTTGAATCGCGCTAAGAAAGGTGGAGCACTATTCCTTTTCTTTGGTATGAGAAGTTACTTAAATGCCAAGCTGTGTTCAGTTCGTATCTGTGTGATTTGTCGTCTTCTTTAGTAAACGGAGTTCCCTCTCGAAGTCCAAGACTGCTCGCCTCTGGGGACGACTCTGTGGGGAGTCTGCTGCAGCGGGTGGTCCAGCCCGAGGACCAGGAGCCCCTGGAGAAGAACGTCGATGCCGGGATGGCGTCTGCCTCAGGACCCCCTTCCTCCAGCCCAGGACACAGCCACAGCAAGGAGCGGGCCCTGGGAAAGCCAGACGGCCTTCTGGTGCCCGCGGCCCCCAGTGACACTTGCGGCGGCGGCATCTCGCTCCTGTCGGAGAAGCTGCCGAGCAGCTGCTCGCCCCACCACATCAAGAGAAGTGTCGTGGAAGCCATGCAGCGCCAAGCTCGGAAAATGTGCAATTATGACAAAATCTTGGCCACGAAGAAAAACCTGGACCATGTCAATAAAATATTAAAAGCCAAAAAACTTCAAAGACAGGCCAGGACGGGGAATAACTTTGTGAAGCGCAGACCGGGGCGACCTCGGAAATGCCCCCTCCAGGCCGTGGTGTCCATGCAGGCACTCCAGGCTGCCCGGTTTGTGCGCCCCGGCTCGGTCGAGGGCGAGGAGCGCGCGGCCCTGCCGCTCCGCGCCGACACGGTGACGGACGCCATCGAGGCTGTCGTGCAGAGCGTCACCCTGAGTCCAGACCACAAGAAGGGGCTGAAGAGGAAGAGCTGGCTGTTGGAGGAACAGCCCAGGAAGAAGCAGAAGCCGATCCCGGAGGACGAGCAAGAGCACCCTAAGAGGTAATTATCCGTGCTTGCCGGCGTGCGGGAGCCGGGAGAGGAGCGGTTTGTAGACGTAACGTCCGGATGCGGCCGAGTCCGCGGGGAACCTCCTCACCTCTCCCGACGTAAACCTGTGCTCCTCCGGGTTTTGTGTTTCAGCGTGTTCTTATTCGTGGCTGCCCCAAATTAGAAATAATTAAGAAGCACATGGGATGTAGCAGTCCAGTCTGAACCCCCAGTTTGCAGAAGAGGAAATCAAGGCCCAGAGAGGTTCTGTTTTACCCAGCACGCGGCTGTGTGCCCGCGGTTATTTTTAGGCTCGCACTGTCTTCTCCGGTTTCCATCCTGTCACCACATACACTTCCTGCGTGTTACGTTTACTTTCTTCACAGTCTCCTTGTTATGTTCTTTCTTTTTTCTAAAAGATATAGAGCACAGAGCCAAAAATCACCCCCAGAAAGAGCCCTTAATCCTTTTGTTGTATCCAACCAGGTTTTTTCCCTAAAGGTATGTTGGGTAGTTTTGACTGAGTTAATACAATACTCCCCATTTTCAAATGACCTTTCTGTTGCGAACACAGCAGGCTCAGTCCTAATCACATGGCAGCCCCGTTCACAATTAGACAAACACAAATTAAAACTGCAAGACACGTTGTAAGCCTCTTAACATTTATTTTCAAACTGTTCTCTTGAAAGCCACACCTGTTAATAGTTCTACTAACATACAGTAATTGTCATACACTATTTACCCCCACACTTATCTACCCTGGAAATTATCTTTCTAAAAATCTTTATAAAAATGTCTTCATCATTTTGATATAGTGAAATATACTTCATAAATGTTGGTTTCTACTTATTTTAATCTGCACTAACTTGCATATTGGGACATTAGTATTTGTTGATGTACCTTACCTGTTTTTTTTATTTCATTTCTTTTCAGCGTAACAGAATTCATACATAGTTTTGCACCACACCCAGTGCTCCATGCAATGCGTGCCCTCCACAATACCCACCACCTGGCTCCCCCAACCTCCCACCCCCCGCCCCTTCAAAACCCTCAGGTTGTTTTTCAGAGTCCATAGTCTCTCATGGTTCATCTTCCCCCCAATTTCCCTCAACTCCCTTCTCCTCTCCATCTCCCCCTGTCCTTAAAAAACCCTGTTTTTTAAGTACTCATTATATACAGTCAGAATAATAACTCTTAATGTTTTCTGTATGACTTTTTTTTTTTTTTTTTTTTTTGCCAAACAACAATGGAACAGTTAGAGTTTATTAGTCTTTTTCTCTACCATCTGCCTGAGCAAATCCTATAGAGAGAGGTTTTTGGTTTTGTTTTTTCAAGGTTTTATTCATTTGACACACAGATACAGAGTACAAGTAGGCAGAGCAGCAGGCAGAGAGAGAGGGGGCAGCAGGGAGCCTGATGTGGGGCTCGATCCCAGGACCCTGACACAACGACCCAAGCCGAAAGCAGCCGCCTAACCGACTGAGCCACCCAGGCGCCCCGAGAGAGGTTTTTCATATTTCTCTAATGCATACATTTAGGAAAAATACTTTTCTTTCTACAGAATATGTGGGATTGAAATTTCTTTCGTGAGTAGTACGTACTTGTACTACTTTTAGTGAAACGAAAAGCTTACTGATTGAAAAGTTAAGTCTCTTTTCACGTGATCTCATTTCCTCTCAAATCCTGTTCTTCTCAAGGGCATGACTGTGACCCGTATACCGCATAGGGGCACCCAGCTGGCCCAGTCAGGGGAGCATGTGACTCTTGACCTTAGGAACACGAGTTCAAACCCCACTCTGGGGGTAGAGATTACTTCTTACACCTGTACAGAGGTGTGCATCCGCGGAGCTGGTGTCCATATAGTGGTGGCACCCTATGGTTTTTAACTCTTTGTCTTCATATGTCTCAGAGATCTTGTCATTAGGGCATGTCGAATTACCCTTCTCCATGCTCAGAACACAGCATAATTTATTTAACTGTTCTCCTTCAATGGAGTCCATATTACCTTTCTTTCTTTTTTTTTTTTTAAGATTTTTATGTATTTATTTGAGAGACAGCGGGGAGGAGGGGCAGAGGAAGAGTGAGAAGCAGCCCCCAGCCGAGCAGGGAGCCCGCTGTGGAACTTGATCCAGGATCCTGGGATCGTGACCCAAGCTGAAGGCAGACGCTTAACTAACGAAGCCACCCCGGCACCCTCCCCGTCACCTGTAGCACACAGCTGTTTGATCAGCTGGAACTGGCTTTCGGCCGAGGCGGGAGCTGGTGCTATATTTATGACCATTCGTTTGCCAGGTTACGGTTTTATAAACATAGCTGGTTTTATGTTGTATGTAGTTTTTACTCTCCATATTCCCACTGAATTGTAGTATTTTTTCCCCCCTTTGGAAAGGCAGGAAAATAGAGATTTCGTTTTAAAAAGAGATTTAATTTAAACTTTTTAAACATTTTATGTTGTTGGGTCCCAGGGTCGATCCATTGTTACTGTTTCTGCCCGTCAGACTATTTTAGAACCAGTGTTTGTTCATCTTAATCACTGAGGCTTTACAGTACTGAAAAGAGGGCGCCTGGGTGATTCAGTCTGTGAGGCGTCTGCCTTCAGCTCAGGTCTTGACCCTGGGGTCCTGGGATCAAGCCCCATGCCCGGCTCCCTGCTCAGCAGGAAGTCTGCTTTCTCCCTCTCCCTCTGCCCCTCCTCCTCGCCTGTTCTCTTTCTCTCTTTCAAATAAATAAATAATCTTTTAAAAAAAATACTGAAAGGAGAATGATTCCTGCCTTCACGGTAGTAAGAAAGTGACAGTTCATGACAATTTGACCATTCATTTTAGGGGAAGGGTCACCTTAAAAATGTGCTTGGGAGAAGAGGGTTTATTCCAGAAAAGCCTTTCTGTTCCAGGAAATTCTAGTATCATAGTCACCAATATTAAACACTTTAATTTTCCACAGAATTACAGTTTAGAATTTGAAGAAATTACAAAGAGGAAGATACAATTTCTACCCTCAGGAGGAGAGGGAATGTATCACGAGAGGACATGCCACAGGAGCTCCCAGAGACAGCAACAGTTCTTCACCTTTTTTTAAGTAGAACCTGCTATGGTACTTGTTACATAGCAGGGGGTTGTTCATTTACTTATTTAATAACATTTATTGCAAAATTATTTATCCAGTGTGCTAAGGGTAGGTAACAATGGTAATAAGCAAATTGAGATAATTCCCTGCCCTCGGGGATCACACAGTCAGAGTTCCAGCATGAGTGGTTATTGAGTGTTACGAGAATATATTGTTGAGGTGACTGACCTCGGTTTCCTGTGGAAGTAACAATGAAATTAAAATCTGGAGAATAGACTTCATCTGTTGCTTAAAGGATCAAGGCTAGAACAAACGTTACGGGCTGAGTATGAAAAGGCAGGTTCAAGGAGGTGAAAGAAAGCTTCTGTTGCCAAAACACAGAGCTAATTAGAGTCGTATGGTCTAGGACCTGGGGAATGAGTCTGAAGAAGGTTGTAGGGACCAGATCATGCAGAGAGCTTTGTTTGCCACGTTAGAGAGTTTGGGCACTATTTGTTGATTAATAACAAAGCAGATTGCAAAAGGATAACATAATGGTTATGAGCTGGGTTGTAGAATCAGAAGAACCGGGTTCAAATCCTGGTTCTAAAAGGAAAAAAGATAAATTGCAAAAACTAGGTAAAAAATAAAATCATAACATGGGGCGCCTGGGTGGCTCAGTGGTTAAGCCTCTGCCTTCGGCTCAGGTCATGATCCCAGGGTCCTGGGATCGAGCCCCACATCGGGCTCTCTGCTCAGCGGGGAGCCTGCTTCTCCCTACCGACTCCCCCAGCCTGTGCTCCCTCTCTCGCTGTGTCTCTCTCTGTCAAATAAATAAAAATAAAATCTTTTAAAAAAATAAAATCATAATAAAAATATTAAAAATACTTAGAGCTGAATAATTGCTCTGCTGCATGTTAAAACTTGCGGGATGTATCCGAAGACGTGCCTAGAGAGAAACTCACAGCCTTTAAGGCTTATATATATATATTTTTTAATGCTGAAACTTCATGAATCAAGAGGCCAGTTAAGAAATGAGAAAAGCAAGAGAACAAGCCCCAAAATGATAAATGAAGGCGATGGAAACATACACATTAACTTAGCAAAGCCACCTGTGTTGTTACATGTTGCTGTAGTTACCTCCTTTGTACTATTGCGCACTCATCCATTGTTTGCATACAAAACAGTTTTCTCATTTTACTGTTGGGTTATTTCCACATTGAGGTTATTATCCAAAAATGTTGCTCTTAATATTCCTTTAATGTCCACTGATGGATATGGGCACTCATTTCTTTAGGGTACATTCCAAGAAATGGAATTAATGAATAAAAGTTTTGTCCCAAGACTTCATTTTAGGCTGTGGTGTATTAAGCCCGTGTGGGGTAGGTGAGAGAAACAGATCCTCATATGTACTCAGCCTTGCTGAATGACAGAGGTAACACTGCATATCAGTAGGGACAGAAAACACTATTTAATGGATTGTGCCCTAAACGTTGATGTCACATAGTAATGGAAATGAAATTGGTTTCTGTCTTTTTTGTTTTTTTTAAGATTTTATTTATTTATTTGACAGAGAGATCATAATTAGGCAGAGAGGCAGGCAGAGAGAGAGGAGGAAGCAGGCTCCCCGCTGAGCAGAGAGCCCGATGTGGGGCTCGATCCCAGGACCCTGAGACCACGACCTGAGCCGAAGGCAGAGGCTTAACCCACTGAGCCACTCAGGCGCCCCTGTCTTTTTTTTTTTTTTTTTTTTAAAGAGTGAGCAAGAGCAAAAGAGAGCATGGGAGGTGGGTGGTAACAGAAGGAGAGCAAGGGACTCTGGGATCACGACCTGAGCCAAAGGCAGGTACTCATCCCTCAGAGCCACCCAGGCGCCCCCAAATTGGTTTCTGTCTTATCCTATATAGAAAAATTAATTCCCAGTTGACTAAATCTGTGTTAAAAGCAAAATTTTATTAAACTTTCAAAGGCTAATGGATGGAAAGAGAAAAATTTCACAACCTTGTTATCAGGAAGGGTTTCATAAACAAGATATCAAAAGCAGTAACCATACAGGTAAAGACTGGTATCTTAGATTGTATTAAAACTAAGAATTTCTGGGTCACCTGGGTGGCTCAGTGGGTTAAGCCTCTCCCTTCAGCTCAGGTCATGATCTCAGGGTCCTGGGACCGAGCCCCACGTTGGACTCTCTGCTCAGCGGAGAGCCTGCTCCCCCGCTCTCTCTTTGCCTACTTGTGATCTTTCTCTCTGCCAAATAAATAAATAAAATCTTTAAAAAAAAAACACAAGAATTTCTGCTCATCAAACATCATCATGACAAATACATAAAGACTTGCTACAAAGTGGGAAATTTATAACACTTGTAATGTGTATAGTTTGGGTATCCAGAATATATAACAACAACAGCAACAAAAATATATTATCAACAAACCCTATATAATCTAGCAATTCCCCTTTAGAAAAACTCTTGCCCAACAATCACCAGAAACAATTTTTGGAAAGGTAGTATTGGTTATAATGTATAGAAAATGGAAATATCCAAGATTACCATGAAATGGAATAAGTATATTATAGGTTTTCACACAATGGAATATGATATGGTTATAAAAATAATGAATTGCAGCTGATATGTAATATTGATGGATAAGCCTTAGAAACATTAAATTTAAAAAAATGCAAGCCCCTAAAAATGATTTACTAGCTGGTACTATTTTTATAAAGAAAGAAAAAGAAAACAATGGTGGATACCGAACAAAATACTGTATTGATATAGATCAATATATCATAAAACCATATTTTGTCCTGTTTATTCATTTATTTATTTTAGAGAAACAGCATGCACACGAGTGGAGTGGGGTAGATGGTAGAGGTGCAGAGGGAGAGAGAGAATCTTAAGCAGGTTCCATGCTCAGCATAGAGCCCCACGAGGGGCTTGATCTCATGACCCTAAGGTCGTGATTTGAGCCAAAATCAAGAGTCTGGCACTTACTGACTGAGCCACTCAGGCTACCCCATAAAAACATATATATATTTTTTCTTTTTTACTCTAGAGGGAGAGAGACTGCATGCTTGGGGGGAGGGGCAAAGGGAAAGGGAGAGGGAGACGCTCAAGCAGACTCCCTGCCGAGCGCAGAGCCCAACTGGGGACTCCGTCTCATGACCCTGAGATCAGAACCTGAGCCAAAACCAAGAGTCAGGTGCTCACACTAACTGAGCCACCCTGGTGCCCCTTGAAATATTCAGTCTGAAAGCCATTAGTCATAGGTATCCAGATGGGGCATGGAGACCATGGTGGCCCTGAGTTTGATGTTAGAGACCAAATGGAGTGAGGAGTTGGGCCCTGGGACAAAGGGGGCGAGGGCGAGCATCAATGCAGCCTGGAGTGTCAGAGCCTGACTCGAATGAGGGGCACACTCTGGGGGGGGGGGCACGGGGGCACAGGGGTGGCCTTGTTGCTCAAGTGTCCGGCTCTTGATTTTGGCTCAGGTTATGATCTCAGGATCGTTGGATCCAGCCCCGTGTCAGGCTGCATGCTCAGCAGGGAGTCTGCTTTCTCTGTCTCTCTCCCCCTCTGCCCCTGCCCCCACTCACACCCACACTCTCGTTCTCTCTGTCCAATAACTACATAAATCTTTAAGAGAGAGTGAGTGAGCGCCTGGTGTTGGATATAGACAGCAGCAAGGTTAGGAAGTGGTCCATCCCAGACCTCATTAATAAGAATTTTTAAAATTCTGTGGTTCAGCATTTGCATTTCTTTAAGCTGTCATGGTAATTCTGATGTGTGTGGTCTAGGGACAGCACCTGGGGAAGCATAGCACTGGGAGAATTTCTACATGTCAGTGATAAGCAGGAAAGCAGAAAACATTTTTTATTGCAGAAGAAAGAAATAAGATAAAGAAAAAAGATGAAGACAGAAGTAGAAATGAATTTGCCTGGAAAGGAGTAAGGTAAAAAATAAATATTAAATTAAATGATTAAATACATGAGAACAGGTAAAAAAGGTAAATAATAAATTGATTGGTTAGATGAATGGTTGGGTGAGATAGAGCCTGTGTGACAGGCATGACATGACGCGTCCCAGTCACGCGAGACGTGGCTGTCAGAAGTCAGGTCATGCTATTCAGCACCATCAAAAGGCTAAAGAAGAAAAATCACACAAATACCAATAAAAGAAGAAACATAATTTCACAGACTCTAACACGTGTTTGTGATAGAAACTCCCAGCAGTCTGTGATCAGAAAGAACTACCTCAGCATGATAAAGACCAAGAACCCAACCCAGACCAGACAACTCGGTGTGAGAGGCTGAGAGCTTTTCCCCTGAGGCCAGCGACAGGGGCAGGTGCCCGCCTGGGCCACTTCAGGTCAGCTTAGCTTTAAAATTCCCAACCAGAGCTGTCAGGCAAGAAAAAGAAATAAAAGTAAAAAAATGTTTTACAAAGTAAAACATTGTAAATATAAAAATAAAATTAGCTCTGTTCACAGATGCCATGATCTCCTATGCCGGAAATCTTGACGATCTCTCACAAAAACTGGTAGAGCTACGGAATACGTTCAGCAAGTTGAGAACACAGAATCCACACCCACAGTCAGCTGCGTTTCCGTGAACCGGCGATTTTCCCAAAAAGAAGTTAAGAAAACTATTCTTCTCACAGTAGCATCAAGAAGAATAGAATAGGGGCGCCTGGGTGGCTCAGTGGGTTAAGCCTCTGCCTTCGGCTCAGGTCATGATCCCAGGGTCCTGGGATCGAGCCCCACATCGGGCTCTCTGCTCAGTGGGGAGCCTGCTTCCTCCTCTCTCTGCCTGCCTCTCTGCCTCCTTGTGATCTCTGTCTGTCAAATGAATAAATTAAATCTTAAAAAAAAAAAAAAAGAAGGAATAGTTAAGAATAAATTTAGAAAGGCAATACTTGTATGTTGAAAACTATAGAACAGGGCTCCCGGGTGTCTCGGTTAAGTGTAGGCCTTCGGCTCAGGTCATGATGCCAGGGGCCTGGGATCAGGTTCCACGTCAGGCTACCCTGCTCCTTCTTTGCTTGTCCTTGTCCTCCCACTCTCTCTCTCTCTATAAAATAAGTAAAATCTTTAAAAAAAAAAAAAAAAAAGAAATTCTTACAAAGCATACATAGTTCAGGGGAATGGAAGATGTGAACACACGGAAAGACAGCGTGTACTCATGGCCTAGAAGACCTGATGTTGTTGAGATACCAGAACTACCCAAAGTGATCTACAGGTTTAGTGCAAAATCCCAGTGATGTTTTCTGTGAAATAGAAAAACCCGTCCTAAAATTCACCAGGAATCTCAAGGAATCCCAAACAGCCAAACCAGTCTTGAAAAAGAATGAAATTAGAGAACCGACTCTTCCAGACTTTTTCTTTTTCTCACCTTTTTGCACTGGCTAGAACTTTCTTTGATGCTGAATATGTGATGAGTGCAGACAATATCCTTGTCCTTGATATTAGGGAAACTATTTTTTTGGCTCATACTCAGTAGTGAAAGACTATGGAGGAAATTCCCTGCCATGTCGTAGCTTTGGTTGCAGGGTCCCTAGCCAATCTGTTTGCTTGTTTGTTTTAGATATAACTTCTAGTGTTTTTCATTTACTTAGTGGATGGATGAGTGGCAGATTCTGTTCCATCTTTGCCTGGAACTGGAACTGACTTTTTTTTTTTTTTTTTTTTTTTTTTACTTGAGAGAGAGAGAGAGAGTGCGTGTCAGCGCGCAAGTGGGGGAAGGGGCAGAGGAAGTGGGAGAAGCTGACTCGCTGCTGAGCCCAGCCTGGGCCCACAGATGGCTAATGCACCGGGCCACCCAGGTGCCCCGGAAATCAACTTAATTTTTAAAGGCGTTTTTGATTGACTTAGAATTCTGTTTGAATAGGCTTTTTCCTCCTTCCCCTCCCTCTGCCTCCTCCTTTAGCACTTACAGATGTTTATCATTGCCTTACGGCTCGCCTTGCTTCAGAGGCGACGTCTGCCCTCATTCTTATTTTTGTCGTCCTGTATAGGTTGTATTTTGTCCTCTCGCTTTTTAAATTTTCTTGAGTAATTTTTAGCAATTTACTATGATATGCCTTGGGTTGTTTTTGTTTTGTTTTGTTTTGTTTTTTAGTTTATATTGTTTATGGTTTGTTTAGCTTCTTGGAATTTTGACTTTATACTTTTTATCAAATTTGGAAAATATTTGGCCATTCACGTTTGGGTTTTTTTTTCACTGAATTTCTTTACATTGTAAATGTCGCATAATCGTGTGTCGGGCTTTTTGTTCTTTTCCAGATGCTCAGGGGTTCTGGTAGGCAGTTCAGTTAC
This sequence comes from Mellivora capensis, assembly GCA_004024625.1. NCBI lineage: Eukaryota > Metazoa > Chordata > Mammalia > Carnivora > Mustelidae > Mellivora > Mellivora capensis. Next base: position 55,171 of record PISX010002159.1, on the reverse strand, counting down.
TTGTGGTTCGGCTTAGATTCCTTCGAAGGCTATCTTTAAGCTTCATTGGCGCTGGTCTTTATTCTGGGGGTAGTTGAGCTGTGTGGAAGTGGGAGACTCTACTCTCCGGGGCTTGTGTGGGATGGCCTCGTACCGGGCAGTGTCCTCCCACGGTGCCTCGCGGAGTCTCCTGCCACTGTGTGTGCGCTCTGCGGGTTGTTGAGGTTACAGACAGGACGCCGCCCGCTCTCTGTCCGGCTTTGCCGAACTTGACCCTGCGTTCGCACAACCTCGTAAGTGTACTGTGGGAGGCCCATATGGATTTCTAGAGTTGCTCTCTGTGGCTTTCTCCACTCCAGGACTCTGCCCCAGCAACCCCGGTGTCCTCAACCTCTCTGAGCTCTGTTGCATTCTTCACACTGGCTGTTCTCTGCTGGGGCTCTACTCCCTCTGCCATCATCCTCCCTGTAAAGGCAAACTGGTTGTAGGACTATTCCTATTTTTTTTTCCTTCCGTAAGTGGGCTCCACACCCAGCGTGGAGCCCAGCACAGGGCCCAGTCCCACAACTCTGAGATCAAAACCTGAGCCGAGATCAAGAGTTGAACTCAACCGATTGAGCCTCCCAGGCACCCCCATATTGTTTCTTCTTTCTCTGTTTGTTTTTTCCTTTTTTCAGTTTTCTCTGGGATCACAGTGCGGTACTCTTGTCCAGTGTCTGCTAAGCGTTTTCATGAACCTTCTCCAGGCCTATAGGAGTTTCCTAGATTTCTAATAGGTTGTCTCAGGAGGACAAGTCTGCTGTCTGTTACTCCATCACGGTCAGATGAGGAAGCCTCGTACCTTGTGTTTTACTTGCTGTTGTGTTCTTTAAAGAGTCAATAGTAAAAGTTTCCTTTAAACTTGTCTTTCTAGCTTTACTGCAGCAGCAGTTGAGATTCCCAGTCCTCCTGAAACCCCAGCCAAGCCTCCTGAACCTGAAAATACCCTGCAGCCTGTGCTTTCTCTCATCCCAAGGGAAAAGAAGGCCCCACGTCCCCCAAAGAAGAAGTATCAGAAAGCAGGGCTGTATTCTGACGTTTACAAAACTGCAGAGTAAGTAGTATTACCTGTCAGCTGACAAGCTTTAAAGACCTGTTACTTTTCCATGTTCCAAAACACACTTTTGGCGGTCAGAAAACACAGTGCAGACGTGATGTACACAAGCATGACCCTCCGCACGGACACCTGAGTGTTCACTTTCCTCGTGATACTGCTCTGGTGTTGGGGACCAGTTATTTTCTCAGATCTTTTTCTGGGGTGCTTGGTTTTTGTTTCTTTCTATTTTTTTTTTTTAATTATTTATTTGACAGAGAGACCACGAGTAGGCCGAGAGGCAGGCAGAGAGAGAGGGAGAAGCAAACTCCCCACGGAGCAGAGAGCCCGATGCGGGCCCCGATCCCAGAACCCTGAGATCATAACCTGAGCCGAAGGCAGAGGCTTTAACCCACTGAGTCACCCAGGCGCCCCTGTTTCAACTTTTTTATTTAAATTCTAGTTAGTTACCGTATAGTGTAATACTAGTTTCAGTATCTTCCCTCATCTTTTCTCTGCCTTTCTAGATTATATATCTGTAATTTGGATTCTAGTTGTGCCTTTTTCTTAATTAAAAATAAGAAAAATGGCACTATGTGTGCATCTCTAGTGATCTTGATGATTTTCTACATTCATTCCTCACGGATTGAATGCTTTCTGAGTTTCCAAACACTTAGTCACATGAGGAGAATATACTCCTTGTGAGAACGTCCTCTCGCCTTGGCAAGGACAGCTGAAGAAGCACTCTGATGAGGCCAGCTCTCACGGAGTAAGAGGCATCTCACAGAACACAGTTGATTAGGTTCTGGAAGTTCAGTACTAGTTTGCAGGGTAGAAAAGGGCATTTCAGTTATTCCAGGATAGCTTGTCCCAGGCACATACTGAGATGCAAGGATTTTTCGGTGCTTCTGAAATGTGGTGGTGGTGTGGAAAACAAGCATTGCATGATAGGGACCACAAAACCATGAACCTAAGGGACTCTAAGATACCTCGTTAAGCTGAAGGAAATGAAAAGTGAAAGTATATGTTATAAGATGAACTGTAGCAGCAGAGCGGAAAATGAATGGGGGGGCGACTAATGGCAGAAACACAGTGTCCCTCAAAAGGGTGAAAGGGTCTGAATTTTGGCAAGAGAGAGTGAAATTGAAAGAGGAAAGCTTAGATGTTAGAGCTATATATCATACTTGTGGTTAAAATGATCTCTGTGTAAACCACAGCACCTTATTCTGCATTGAAAAGATTTTTTTTTTAGGTATTTTTAAAAAATATTTATTTATTTCACTGAGAGAGAGAGTACACACAAGCAAAGGGAACAGGAGAGGAAGAAGCAGTCTCCCCGGCTGAGCAGGGAGCCCAACGCAGGGCTCAATCTCAGGACTCTGAGATCATGACCTGAGCTGAAGGCAGAGGCTTAGCCCACTGAGCCACCCAGGCGCCCCTGAAAAGATTTTCTGTTGGACACCTGGGTGGCTCAGTCGGTTCAGCGTCCACCTTCAACTCAGGTCATGCCCCTGACATGACCAACTCAGGTCAGATCGAGCCCCACATCAGGCTCCCTGACCAGCAGAGAGCCTGCTTCTGCCTCTGTTTCCTGCTCCCCCTAGTTGTGCATTCTCCTCTCTCTCTCTGACAAATAAATACATAGAGTCTCTTTTCTTAAGATTTTATGTATGTATTTGACAGAGACCCAGAGAGAGACAGAACACAAGCAGGGGGAGTGGGAGAGGGAGAAGCAGGCTCCCCGCTAAGCAGAAAGCCTGACGCAGGGCTCCATCCCAGGACCCCGGGATCATGACCTGACTTGAAGGCAGACACTTAACAACTGAGCCACCCAGAGGCCCCTAAATAAATAAAATCTTAAAAAAATAATAATAATAATAAGATTTTTCTATTAATTTGCCCGTGAAATAGATGCTACAGAAGCTCTTTGTACCTGATCCCTGCCTTTTGGATCATGAAAATGTTTTATTCATGAAGCTTTTTAGTTTCAGCTCCCAATAATAAGAAACTCTCTCAAATATTCAAGACTTTAAGAAGATGGACATTCATTTTCCTTTAACGTAAAAACTGTTACGAAGTACACACTTCAGGGTTAATGCGGGAACTCCACAGTATCCTCAGGAACCCGGAGCCCTTTCTGTTCTTCCTTCTCAGCATTTAGCTTCCACGTCCGTGGTCACCTGTTGTTCCAGCAGAGCTGCCTGAGTCCAGCCGGAAGGCCTTCATTTAGAAAGCAGAAAAGAAGGGAGTATAAAAAGCGCACACCTTCTTTGTAAGGAAGCACTACGGAGTGACTGTGCCTTCCCATCTGCCACCCCCGAATTCATAATTCAGATCCCTAATCCCTGGCGTGATGGTGTTTGGAGGTCGGACTTTAGGGAGGTAATTAGGTCATGAGAGGGTGGCCCTTGTGAGAAGGGTGAATGGCCTTAGAAGAAGCCCAGAGAGATGTGCTCTCTCCACTGGGTGCGGGGCAGTGAGAGTGGCATCGCAGGCCAGGAGGAGGGTCTCACTGGAGCTCAACCCTGATCTTGGACTTCCAGCCTACAGGAGAGTGAGCAATAAAGATGTGTGGTCTCAGCCACCCAGTAATGGTGTCACAGCAGCCCAGACTGACTCAGGAAGGACACTTGCAAAACCTCATTCATAGAGCTTGGCTAGAACGTAATCATGGAACCGCACTTCAGCCACAGGTCAGGCGGGGAAGTAATGGTTAGTTAATATTTCAGATGATGGTGCCTAAAAATAAAAATTAGCGTTCTGTCACTATAAATGAGAAAATGAAATATCTTTTGGAAAGAGCTATTTCAGTTATAATTTTAAGCAATGTTTTTGCTGAATAGAGAAAACAAATCTATTTATCCATTTTCTGCTAAAAAAATTTTAAGTTCCGGTTTTGCTTTGTTCGTACTAATGTACTTTCTCTGGATTAAATCCCTAAAAAAAGATGAATAATAAGGTCAGACTACGAGTCAGAAGATCAATATCTTCAGCCGTATCGGTGTTTTAAAATGTTTCTCGTCAGGGGCGCCTGGGTGGTTCAGTGGATTAGCGTCTGAGTCTTGATTTTGGCTCAGGTCGTGATCTCAGAGTCGAGAGATCGAGCCCTGCATTGGGCTCTGAGCTGGGTGTGGAGTCTGCTTAAGAGTCTCCCTCTCCCTCTGCCCCACTCCCAAATTTTAAAATAATGGTAATAAATTACTTAAATGTCACTGAGCCACCCAGGCGTCCCTTGTTGTTGCTTTTTAACTCACATATTAACTCACAAAATACTACATTTACTTTTTATTATTGGAATTTCTTACTGTGATAAAATACCAGGATTTGCCATTTTCACCATTTCTAAGCATACAGTTCGTTGTCACTAATGGCATTCACCATGCTGCGCTGTCATTACACCGTCTATTTCCAACATTTTTCTTTTCTTTCTTTCTTCCTTTAAAGATTTTATTTCTGGCGTGCCTGGTGGTTCAGTCGTTAAGCCTCTGCCTTCGCATCAAGTCATGATCCTGGGGTCCTGGGATCGAGACCCACATTGGGCTCCCTGCTCAGGGCGAGCCTGCTTCTCCTCTCCCTCTGCCTGCTGCCGCCCCTGCTGTGCTTGTGCGCTCGCTCGCTCTCTCTCTCTCTGTCAAATAAATAAATAAAATCTTTCTTTAAAAAGTGATTTAAAAATAAGTAAAGATTTTGTTTGTGAGAGAGAAAACAGAAGTGGGAAGAGGGAGAGGGAAAAACAGGGCGCCTGATATGAGGTTCAATCCCAGGACCCTGGGATCATGACCTGAGACGAAGGCAGACGCTTGACCAACTGAGCCACCCAGGGGCCCTCCAGCATTTTTTTTGTCTTTCTTATTTTCTTTAATATTTTATTTATTCATATATTTGGCAGACAGATCACAGGTAGAGAGGCATGCAGAAAGAGGGAGAAGCAGGCTCCCCGCTGAGCAGAGAGCCCGACATGGGGCTCAATCCCAGGACCCCGAGACCATGACCCGAGCCAAAGGCAGAGGCCTAACCCACTGAGCCACCCAGACGCCCCGAGCATTTTCATTCTCCTAAACAGAAACTAACCAGGGGCGCACCTGGGTGGCTCAGTGGGTTATGCGTCGACCTTCAGCTCAGGTCATGATCCCAGGGTCCTAGGATCGAACCCCACATCAGGCTCCCTGCTTCTCCCTCTCCCACTCCCCCTGCTTCTGTTCCTCTCTCTCTCTGTCTCTCTCTGTGTCAAATAAATAAATAAAATCTTTTAAAAAAGAAAGAAAAGAAAAAGAAACTTAACCATTAAGCAGTAACTCCCCACACCTCAGCCTGTAATGGCTAATGTGCTTTCAGTTTCTGTCGGCTTGCCTGCGGTAGCTGCCCCACGTCGGTGGGACCAGTGTTTGTGCTTTCTCCGTCCGGATTCGTTAGTAGTGTCTTCAGTGTTGGTGCTCTGGCACGCGTGTGTGGCCATGTCGCTTTCCGTTGTGTGCACGTGCCACACTGGCTGGCGAGCACTTGGGCTGTGTCTGCCCTTTGTCTCCCGTGAATCATGCTGCGGTGAACACCGGCATGGGTGCGTTCGCGCAGGTCCCTGCTTTCAGCCCCTTGTGGATGTATGTAGGAGCGGAATCTCCAGATCCTTGTATGTTCAGCGTTTTAAAAAACCACCAGACTTTTCCCCAGGAGCTACACCACTGTCTGTGGATTTTGCAGTCACCGATTTGAGATCTTGTCTTTGAACACATGTGTGATTTACCTATAAATTTCCTCTTCTGTTGCTTATACCGTATCAGATAAGTTTTGGTTGTTTGTATTTTCATTCTTATTAATTTCAAAGTATTTTCTAATTTCGCCTCTGATTTCTTTTTTTTTTTTTTTTAAGATTTTATTTATTTATTTGAGAGAGGGAGAGAGCACAAGCAGGGGGAGTGGGAGAGGGAGAAGCAGTCTCCCCACCGAGCAGGGAGCCTGATGCCAGGCTCAGTCCCAGGACCCCAGGATCATGACCTGAGCCGAAGGCAGACGCTTAACGATGAAGCCACCCAGGCACCCCTTCAGTCTTTAAATCTGTTAAGACATTATTTTGTGGCTTCATGTATTACCTGTCTTGGAGAATTTTCTGTGGTCATTTGAGAAAACTTTGTATCTACTGTTGTTGCCTGGAGTGTTCTGTGTATTTCTGTTAGATCTAATTGTTCAGATCCATGTTGATCCGTGTGGTTGTTGTAACCATCACTGAACTTGGTTGGCGTCTCCAGCTGTTCCTGTACAGCTGTTTCCTCTCTTCAGTCTTCGAATACTGCGTTCCTTTGACGTTTGCTGAGTATGATTTGATGCTTCTAAGCGAGCAGACTCTTGTCAATATTTAACGTCCTCCTGTGTCTCTTGTAACAGTCTTTGACTTCAGGTCTCCATCTGATACTGTAGTATGGTTATTCTGCTCTCTCTTGGTTACTGTTTAATTGGAATATCTTTTTTCTCTCCTTTTCCTTTTCATCCTTTTCTTGTTTATGTCCTGATCTACGGTGAGTCTCTAGGGGGTCCTGGGGGGCTCAGTAGGTTGAGCATCTGACTCTTGATTTCAGCTCAGGTCATGATCTCAGGGTCATGAGATCGAGCCCCACGTCCGGGTTCTCTCTCTCCCTCTGCCCCTCTCCCTGTTCTCACCTGCAAGGGTGCTTTCTCTCTCTCTAAAATACATAAAGAAAATCTTTTAAAAAATAAAGTGAGTCTCTTGTGGACATTATTAGTTAAATTGTGTTTTTTTATCCATTTCGTTTCTCTCTGCCTTTTGTTTGGAGAATTCTTACATATAATCTACTTACATATAACATAATTACCAAGAAGGAAGGGCTTACACTTGCCATTTTATTTCCTGTTTGTCCTACAGCTTTTTGAACCTCATGTCCTACATTACTGTCTTCTTTTCTGCTTAGTTGATCTTTTTGTAGTGACACTTTTTGATTCCCTTCAGTCCTTTCTGGGTGTATTCTATAGCTATTTTCTCCGTGGTTACCATGGAAATAACGTAGAACTTCCCAAAGATAAAACTATGTAATTTGAATTGATATCAAGTTAATTTCAATTATATACAAAAACTGTACTCCCGTATAGCTCCCTATCCCCCTTTTATGTTATTGATGTTACAAATAACATCTTTATTTTTGTGTGCCCAGAAACGTACATTTATGAGTACTTCTTATACATTTGTCTTCTAAATCCCGTTTCCTGTTCTCTTTTTTTCTGTAGTGTCTCATCATGATTGAAGTATAACAGTGTTTTTTGCCTCTTTCTTTCCTAGAAGAAAATTTAAAAATCATTTTTTAAATAATAAATGATAGTTGTAACACCTACATTTGGAAGTTACTTGTTTTTATAAAAGAAGCAAATAAGAAGGCATTAGCAGAGATGGTTAAAGAACTCTCCACATGTGATTTGGCCTCTAACATGGAGTAGAGCCATCAGGCCATCCCTATGTGTATTTGCGGGAATTATGAGTCATGATCTGTTAAAGCTCAGTCTTCCACTCAGGAATGGAAATGGGTTAGGAGGGAGTCCACAGTCCTGTTGACATTCTGCCCGCTCTCATGGAAGCTTCACTGTGTCCCCTGTCCGTGGCCGGGAGAAGTGTGTTTGCCACTGGCCGAAAGTGGGCCGCAGCTGTATTGCTCTGTCCCCCTCTAGAGGTAGTAAAGTGACTTCATTAACAGCTGTTATTTTGACTTGGCTGTTCCTTAATATAGGCCTGACAGGGGCGCCTGGGTGGCTCAGTAGGTTAGGCCTCTGCCTTCGGCTCAGGTCCTGATCCCAGACTCCTGGGATCGAGTCCCACATTGGGCTCCTTGCTCAGCGGGGAGCCTGCTTCTCCCTCTGACTCTCTAACTGCTCTGCCTACAGCTCTCCGTGCTTCTGCTCTCTCTGACAAATAAGTAAATTAAAAAAAAAAACCTTTAAATACACGCCTGACAGGCTTAACAGATAACAAGATTTAATATACTTTAATAAATAACAAGATCTAAGATGCTTCAAAAAATTATATTGTGGGGGTGCTTAGGTGGATCCATGAGTGAAACATCTGTCTTTGGCTCAGGTTATGATCTCAGAGTCCTGGAATCAAATCCCTTGGCCGGCTCCCTGCTTAGCAGGAGAGTCTGCTTCTCCCTCTCCCCGTTTGCTTTCTCGCTCACTCTCCCTCTCTCTCTCTCTCAAATAAGTAAAATCTTTAAAAAAAATTAATACTGAAAAAATTGTATTCTGGAATATTATTTACTTTAAAAAGGAAGGAAATTTGTAAAGCTTCTATAAAATACAAATATGCACACACCCGTGTGTATTAATATTCTGTTACTGTGTAACAAAATTACCACAGTCTTAGCAGTTTAAAACCTCACAGACTTATTATCTCACAGATACTTTCCCCAGAATTCCAAGAGTCTGGGGCACTGGGGCTCTGTGTCTCACGGGACTCGCATCTGGATGTCAGCTGAGTCTTCGAGCTCACCCGGCGCTCAGCGCTCTCCTCCACACGCGTTAATTTGTCGCGGCAGAGCTCTCCAGGTCTCTTGAGCACAGGGAAAACCTAAGCTTCCGTTGAGATATAATTCACGTACCATATAGTTAACCCATTTAAATTATACATCTCAGTGACTTTTGGTAAGTTCCCAGAGTTGTATACTCATCACCACAGTCAATTTTACATTTTCATTATCCCAAAAAGAAACTCCACAGTGATGTCCCCTAATTTCCTCATCTACTTTCATCTACTTTCTGTCTCTGTAAATGTGACTTTTTGGACATTTCATATATGGAATCATAGAGTACAGGGTCCTTTGTGACTGATTGATTTCACTTAGTATATTTTTTCCAAGGTTCATATATGCTGTAACCTGTATCATTTCCTTTTTTTCTTCCCAAATAACGTTCCATTGGATATACCACATAACCCCATTTCATTTGCCCATTTGTCAGTTGGAGAATATTTGGGTTATTTGTACTTTTTTTTTTTTTTTTAAGATTTTATTTATTTGACAGAGAGAGTGCATAAGCAGGGACTCCGTGCTCGCTCCTAGGACCGTGGGCCCATGACCTGGGCCGAAGGCAGATGTTCAACCCACTGAGCCCCCCAGATACCCCAGGAGTTCTTTGTCCTTTTTTGCTGCCATGATTAATGCTGTTGTAAACATTTTTATACACCCAGACTACGGTTTTATAACTTCATAATAACTGAGTGTGTAGCTGTAGCACAGTTGATCCGATCAGCCTGCCAGGAAAAGGGCATTTCTGTTGTTCCTAATGGTTCCTACTATAGATAATGCCAGCGATGCCTGGGTGGCTCGGTTGAGCGTCTGCCTTCAGCTCAGGTCATGACCCTGAGTCCGGGGATCGAGTCCCGCATCGGGCTCCTTGCTCGCTGCAGAGTCTGCTTCTCCCTGTCCCTCTGCCCCTCCCTTCCCACCCCCCACCTCCCACTCCCGCTTGTGCTCTCTCTTGCTCTCTCTCTCTCTCTCAAATAAAATCTTTTTAAACGGAGAGAGCAGTAACACGCAGTGAATGACCGTGTCCCTGTGCTGTTTGATGTTCTGGAGATCTGTCCTGGGGCAAGTTCAGAGAAGCAGAATTACCGAATTCAATAGTGAGCGTACATATAATTTTGTAAATATTGCCTAATTATGCTTCCGTTACAGTTGTACCCTTTTGCAGTCTTCCTGGACCACAGCCCTAATCGTGTTGTCAAACTTGTACATTTTTACCCATGGGACAGGTGTGAAATGTTATCTCCAGTGGGTTCTGATTTGCATTTTTCTCATACGTGAAATTGTCGAGTATCTTTTTGTATATGTACAAGTCTCTTAATTATCTTTTTCTGTGAATTGTCTATGATTTTTTTTCCCCATTTTTCTCTCGGCTTACTAGTCTTTTCTTTTTCCCCCTAGATTTTTGAAAGGCCCTTGTACATTAAGGAGATTTGCCCTTTGTGACATAAATTACAAGTATGTCAGTTTGCCATCTGTCTTCTGTGCTTACCGGCCACGCGTCTGAGGCTACCCCATAGCACATTGTGATGAACTCTGTAGCACCTCTAACCTTGGCTCTTCTCGTTTGTCCCAGCTTTGGCTAATTCTGGATCCCTTGATGTTTTCAGGATCATTTTATTGATTGCTGTAGATAAGTCAGTGGGGCTTTTGAAAAAATGTATATCAATTTGGGGGGGTTTTACAGCCTAACAGTATTAAGTGGTCTTTTTTCTTTCTTTCTTTCTTTCTTTTTTTTTTCACAAAAGGAGAGAGCGTATGAGTGGTAGTGGGGTTGGTAGGAGAGGGAGAGAGAGGATCTTTTTTTTTTTTTTTTTTTTTAGATTTTATTTATTTATTTGACAGAAAGGGACAACAAAAGAAGGAGCACAAGCAGGGGGAGTGGGAGAGAGAGAAGCAGGCTTCTTGCCGAGCAGTGAGCCTGATACAGGGCTCGATCCCAGGACTCTGGGATCATGACCTGAGCCAAAGGCAGACGCTTAACCACTGAGCCACTCAGGGGCCCTAGTATTAAGTATTCTTTTTTTTTTTTTTTTTAATTTTATTTATTTATTTGACAGATAGAAATCACAAGTAGGCAGAGAGGCAGGCAGAGGAAGAGGAAGGGAAGCAGGCTCCCTTGCCGAGCAGAGAGCCAGATGCGGGGCTTGATCCCAGGACTCTGGGATCACGACCCGAGCCGAAGGCAGAGGCTTTAACCCACTGAGCCACCCAGGTGCCCCTAGTATTAAGCATTCTTAACATGCAAATTTTTTCTAGTTATTTAATCATTTGAAATCTCTTTAAACAATGTTTTTAGTTTTCAGTGTACAAGTTCTGCACTCCTTCTGTTAAGCATATTCCTAATCATTTCATTCTTTTTGAGGCTTGTAGATGGCATTTTTTTAAAAGATTTGATTTATTTGAGAAAGAGCATGAGCCAGGGAGAGAGGCAGAAGGAGAGGGAGCAGCAGACTCCCTACTGAGCAGGGAGCCTGGTTCAGGGCTCAACCCCAGGACCCCGAGACCACCACCCAAGCCAAAGACAGACGCTTAACTGACTGAGCTACCCAGGACCCCATAAATGGGATTTTTTTCATTTTTGGATACTTATTGCTGGTGAATAGAAATACAATCGAGTTTTGTATATTGGTCTTGTATCTTACAATCTTGCAACCCTACTTAACTCAATTATTAATCCTGAGAGCATTTTAGTGGATTCTGTCATTTGTCTGTGGCCTTTGCTTCTAATGATTGTTTTTATCACACGAAGTTTATAGTGCTTTGGGTTTTGATTTTCTGTTTTTATCATGTTTCTGGATTTTTTTTTTTAATTTTATTTATTTATTTAAGTAAACTCTGTACCCGGCATGGAAGTCAAACTCATGACCTAGAGATCAAGGCTTGTGCGCTCCTCTGACTGAGCCCGCCAGGCACCTAATATTTCTGGGGTTTTGAGTCATACTTGAATGAGCTTTCCCACACCCTGATTTTAAAGAAATTAAGAAATTTAGCTTTTTTTTCTTATAATAATATTTTTCTTTTTAAGTATGCTCTATACCCAGTGTGGGCCTCAAGCATGTGACCCAGAGATGAGGGTCACACGCTCTTGGGGCTCAGCCTGCCAGGCTCCCCTCTCAGGTTGATTGTTTGATGTTGGTTTGCACATCTGGTGCCCCGGCCTCTGCAGTTTGTTCGGGTCGAAGCCGGCGAGGCTGTGTCATCCCTGGCTAACCCGAAGAAGGAAGTTGGTATTTATTGATGCGCGCTGTGTGCCAGTTACTGTGCTCAACTCACTTTAACGTGCGTCACCGCGCTTAATCCAGTCCACTGTGCTCAATTCAAGCACTTCAGTACATTTGATTGTAAAACACAGTTGACTTGTCTGGAACAGATGATTAATTCCTACTTAAATGGAATGCTTGTTCCTGATAAACGTATATTTTGACATTACATACTTCATGAGATAAAACATTAGGGCTGGTAACGTTTAGGTAGTAACCTGAGAATGTGATCTTTTTACTTTGTTTACACATGTGTCGTGCTCCTCAGTGCTTTTAAGTTGTGAGGTAAAATGGTTTTAACAGGAGGGTTAGGGACCGAGGGCACCACAAAGAGTGCGAACGCTGCGCTGCTGCTGCGCGTGACAGGGCTTCGCGGGCTTCATTCACGCCCCTGCCGTCCTCAGGTTCTGTGCAGAAATATTTTAGCCAGGTATGATTATAGTTACCTTTGACTAGGATCCTGGCAGTCTCCCTATGGATAGTTGTGCTGCAAAATCGTGTAAATTCACGTTAATCTAAACAAAATAAAATCCGTAAGATAAATCAGTTAGAGAAAGTAGTATCTGTTGGTGGAGTGTGTTGAGAGAAATGCTCACATCGTCAGCAAAGTTGTTTACGGAATGAGTATTCTCAAAAGTTCAACTGCGTGAGGCGTACAGAGTAGATCGTTTGGGGAGAAAGAGGCTAGAGTCCCACGATTCTTAAATCCGGTAAGGGATGTATATGAAGCTGTGGTACGAGAACTCGTCTCAAATCCCAGTTCCGCCACTGACTGGGTGTGTGCATCGGGCGTGTAACTGAACCAAGGTCCTCAGTGTCCTCAGCTAAACAGTGGCACGGATGAAGTTACCTGTTTTGTAGACGGGTAGAGGATTACTTGGTTGATAGATAGGAAGTAAGTGATACATTTTTTGTTTGTTTGTTTGTTTTTAAAGATTTTATTTATTTATTTGTCAGAGAGAGAGGGAGAGAGAGAGCGAGCACAGGCAGACAGAGTGGCAGGCAGAGGCAGAGGGAGAAGCAGGCTCCCCGCCGAGCAAGGAGCCTGATGCGGGACTTGATCCCAGGACGCTGGGATCATGACCTGAGCCGAAGGCAGCCGCTTAACCAACTGAGCCACCCAGGCGTCCCAAGTGATAGGTTTTTAAGATGCCTCACTCCATTGTCACTAAGTGTGGCCTCAGATGAAATTAGCTGCGCCAAGATGCTCGCGCACTCCTGCAGACAGCGATCCGCCCTCGTCGGGGCTGTCGTCCCCCCACCTAGATTTCTTCTCAGATACTTGTTTCCTGCATCAGATCCAGAAGACCCTCTGTGGTCTAGTGTGACCTGTTTTTCTTGTCTTATCTCCAGTTATACTCCTTAAAGATTTTCTGTATATTGGAGAGAGAGTGTGTCCCCAGACGAGCATTTGAGAGCAGGGAAGGAGGCGGAGGGGAGGGTGGGGAGTGAATCTCAAGCAGGCGCCCTTGCTGAGCACCGAGCGGGACGTGGAGCTCCATCCCATGACCCTGCGATCCGACCTGAGCTGAAACCAAGACTCAGACGCTTACCCCACTGAAGCACCCAGGCGCTCCTTATTAAACGCCTTAATCTGGGGCACGTGGGTTAAAGCCTCTGCCTTCGGCTCGGGTCATGATCCCAGGGTCCTGGGATCAAGCCCCGCATCGGGCTCTCTGCTCCGTGGAGAGCCTGCTTCCTCCTCTCTCTCTGCCTACTTGTGATCTCTGTCTGTCAAATAAATAAAATCTGGGACGCCTGGGTGGCTCAGTTGGTTGGACGACTGCCTTCGGCTCAGGTCATGATCCCGGAGACCGGGGATCGAGTCCCGCATCAGGCTCCCTGCTCCACGGGGAGTCTGCTTCTCCCTCTGACCTTCTCCTCGCTCATGCTCTCTCACTGCCTCTCTCTCAAATAAATAAATAAAATCTTTAAAAAATAAATAAATAAATAAATAAAATCTTTAAAAAAAATAAACTCCTTAATCTGTTCATTCCTCTGACCCACAACATCCGATAATTTTCCCCAAATTCTCCATCCTTTTCTCTCAGCACTTGGCCTTGGTGTTTGCCCTACATGGTAAAAACTACTTTCCTCCTTCCCGTTTACTTGACAAATCCCACTCATTCTTTCAGATCTTATTCAAAATCTGAAATGTTTTCTCATTAGGTAAAAGTGCCCTTAACTCTCCTCTAGTTGAAATTAGTTTTACTTTTCTTTCTCTACTAGTAAAGCTTAGTATAAGCACCTTATGAGCTATGAGTTTAATTGCGTTCTGAGAGGTAACCTGGGCATGTTTGCTTCCATAAACTTCTTTAGGCCATGAGTTCACTTTGTCTTACAGATCTTATAGAACCTAGTGGTTTCTAAAATATATTTTAAAAGAAAAGGAATAGGGGCGCCTGGGTGGCTCAGAGGGTTAAGCCGCTGCTTTCGGCTCAGGTCATGATCCCGGGGTCCGGGGATCGAGCCCCACGTCAGGCTCTCTGCTCTGCGGGGAGCCTGCTTCCCTTTCTCTCTCTTTCTCTGTCTATTTGTGATCTCTGTCTGTCAAATAAATAAATTAAAAAAAAAAAGAAAGAAAGAAAAGGAATAGAACTAAGTGCCTAAATTCCTAAAATATAATACATAGGACTTAAAATCTTAGAAAAATTTTAAAGTCTTAGAGTAGCATCTGCCCTTTTACTTGGCAACAAATGTGTAAGTAAATTATTTCAGTTTATGCTTTTCCTATTCACCAAAGAAATACATTCCAAAATGTAAATGCAAAATTTTGTCTCGAAAGTTTGTGTTGTGGATGTGTGTAAACAAAACAAAAAAAACAGTTTCTGTGGTCAACTATTACTACAATTTGTGTGCCCCCTTTACATTTACAGAGAGCTTTTATGTAAATTGTCATTTAAATCAGTTATATTTAAATGCATTTGTCATAGTCCTAAACTCTTAGAGGTTCAAAGCACAACAATCTTTCAAATATATTCTCTTATGTTTTCCACTAGAACAGTCTTTTGATTTAACTCCAATACAGTTTTTCTTTACCTTTCACCATGGTTTTGGTCCTATCTTTCCTGTAGTTATTTGGTGTTAAAAAAGTTTATTTAAGGGGCACCTAGGTGGCTCCATTGTTAAATGTCTGTCTTCGGGTCAGGTCATGATTCCAGGGTCCTGGGATTGAGTCCTGCATCCGGCTCCTTGCTCGGCAGGAAGCCTGCTTCTCCAGCTCCCACTCCCCCTGCTTGTGTTCCCTCTCTCACTGTCTCTGTCTGTCAAATAAATAAAATATTTCTTTAGTCTTTTTTTATTAAAGATTTTATTTATTTGCCAGAAATCACAAGTAGGCAGAGCAGCAGATTGGGGGGTCGGCGGTGGGGCAGGCTCCCTGCCCAGCAGAGAGCCCGATGCGATGTGGGGCTCAATCCCAGGACCCTAAGATCATGACCTGAGCCGAAGGCAGAGGCTTTAACCCACTGAGCCACCCAGGTGCCCCAATAAATGAAATCTTTTTTTTTTTTAAGATTTTATTTATTTATCTGACAGAGATCACAAGTAGGCAGAGAGGCAGGCAGAGAGAGAGGGGAAGCAGGCTCCCCGCTGAGCAGAGAGCCCGATGTGGGGCTCGATCCCAGGACCCTGGAATCACGACCCGAGCCGAAGGCAGAGGCTCAACCCCCTGAGCCACCCAGGCGCCCCAATAAATTCTGTTACCTGAGTAAATTAGATTATTGTACAAAAATTAGGATTTTCCCTACATCATGTACTTATTCTCTTTTTATGGATAGTCTGTGTTACCTTCATAGATGATCACAGGATTGTACAGAAACACTGTAGACCTTTCATCCAGACGCACCGGGTGGTGATAATCCGCCACTACTTCTGCTTCCCTCTCCGCATCACCTCTTCTTGCCTCCCCTCGTGTGTGTGTCTCTGTCACGCACACCCACACTTTCTCCTGTATTATTCGATGATAAGAAGTTACACACATTCTGACACATTACTCGTAAATATCTCCTTCCCCTTTTCCTAAGACCAAAAGACATTTTCTCATATAAAGCGGATAACAAATTCTAAATTCAGGATCTTTAACGTTGCTACCGTGTGTTTACCCAGCGTACAGCTCCTCCCCAGCAGTCGCTCAGCCGTCCTCTGTCTCAGCGTTCAACAGCTTCGGGAAGCAGCGCGCAGTCCCGTGGCACGTCCCGTGGCGGGCGGGCTCGTTCTTTCATTTGGGGACAGTGCTTCCACCTGTCTTTGTCCTTCATCAGACTGGCACCTTTGAAGGGGACAGAAGAATTGTTTCATAAAAGGTCCTTAAGTTTGAGTTTTTCTGATGTTTCTTTACGAATAGATTGGGTTTGTGCAGCTGGGGCCAGAGCTCCACCAGCACCGTGACGGGTCCTTCTCAGCGAAGCAGGAAGCGTCGCGTGTCGCTGAACCGTTGCCGGTGCTCACTTTGGCCACCGTGCTGCACAGCCGGTCGTTTCACTTGCGTTTCATACGTAATAATAAGTAACGTTTGCAGAGATGCCTTCAAAGTATGTGTTCATACTTTCACACTTTCTCCCAGTCATTTTAGCCTCTGTATCTAATTTCTAGACTGTACGTTCTTTTTCCAGTTCGAAATATAATTGACATGTAAAATGCTGGTTTCAGGTGTATAACGTAATGATTCAGTTTGTATAAATACTGTGAAACGATCGGCACAGTTAGCCCCCGTCACCACACATACGAACAGTTTGTTTCTTGCGATAAGAACTTCCAAGATCTGCAGCACTGCGAGCTGCGGCCGCGCTGGGTGCCACATCCCCGGGAATGGCCCGTCTCGGGACTGGAGGCTTGTTCCCGGTGACCACCGTCCCGCGTCTCACCCAGCCCGCAGCTCCCGCTCTGGCGACCCCTAGTCTGTTCTTTGTATCTGTGAGCTTGGGGTTTTGTTGTTCTTGAAGGAGCAACATACGCAGTGGATCGTATGGCATTTGTCCTTTCATTCCACATAATGCTTCCATCTGTGCCATCACACGTGATGGGACAGCTTGGTTTGTGTGAATGCAGCGCAGGGACAGAGAGGGGGAGAGTCTTTTTTTTTTTTTTTTAAGACTTATTTATTTGGGAAAAAACCCTCTTTATTAGAGAGGGTAAGAGAGAGGAGCAGAGGGAGAGAGGGACAGAGAGTCTCAAGCAGACTCCATGACCCTGAGATCACGGCCTGAGCGGAAACCAGAGCCGGTCGGTCGCTCAACTGACTGCGCCAGTCCGGCAGCCCAGGACGTCCTTCGGTTTATGACTCAATAGCCTTCTCGTGCGTGCACGTGCGTGTGTGTGCGTGCATGTGTGTGCGCATACACACATCCCCTTCATGCTCTCAGCCGCCAGCACACGCCACACTGTCCCCGCATTTCCGCTGTCGCAGGGAGTGCTCCAGCAGACGCAGGCGCGGACGGCGTCTTGTGCTCATGCTGCCGTGGTGTCTAGACAGCACCCGGAGCCGGGACTGCTGGGACCTGTGCAGTACTTTGAGGAACCCCCACGCCGTGCTTCATCGGGCACGTGCCAGTTTGTCCCCCAGCAGAGCACAAGCGTCTCCTCTTCTCCGCATCCTCCCAACACTTTTTGTTTTTTGGCATAGCCTGTCTAGCAAGCGTGAGATGGTCCCTCATTTTGATTTGCATTTCCGTCATCATTCTGGCTGTTGAGCCCCCGTTTTCGCATGGCGGGTGGCCGTTTGTGTGTCGTCTTTGACACACTCAGACGCCGTGCCCAGTTTTCAGTTGGATCGCTGGTTTTATTGACGTTGGCTTATATGACTTCTTTGCCTATTTGGATATTAACCTCATATGATGTTCAATAACTTCCTCTCATTCTGCAGGTTCCTTATCATTTTGTTAGTGGTTTCCTTTGCTGTAGAAAAAAGCTTTTTGGTGTAGGGTAGTCCCACTTCCTTATTTCTACTTTTGTCACCTTGGTTCTGGTGTCAGACCCAGCAAATCCTCACCAGCACTGGTGTCGAGGCGTAGCCTGCGTTTTCTTTCTGCGGCTTCACAGTCCAGGTCTTACCTTTCAAGGTAAGCTCCAAGGTCTTACCTTTGGAGCTGATGCTAGCGTGTGGCGTGTAACCGGAGTTTGGTTTGATTCTTCTGCGTGTGGCTGTCCACGTTCCTCGCTGTTTATCAGGGAGACCGCCAGCTCTCCTTCGTCTGTTCTTGGCTCCTTGGTCAGAGATTAGTTGATCATTCGTGCTTGTGTTTATTTCTGGTTGTGTCTTCTCTTCTGCTCGTGTGTGTGCCGTCATGCCGGTGCCCTGCTGGTTTGATTCCGGCGTGTAGCTTGAAATCAGGAAGTATGGGTCCTCCAGCTTTTTTGTTCTTTCTTTGTTGCTTTGGTCTTTTGTAATTCTATACAAATGTGGGGCTTGTTTGTCCTATTTCTGTGGAAATGCCAGTGGAATTTTGACAGGCATTACACTGAATCTGAAGATTGCTTTGGGTGGCATGGACACGTTAGCCGTATTCTTCCAGCCCCTGAACATGGACTGTCTTTTAGTTAACTGTGTCTTCTTCAGTTTTTTCTTTCTTTTTTTTTTTTTTAAGATTTTATTCATCCATTTCACAGAGAGAGATCACAGGCAGGCCGGGGAGGGGGGAAGCAGGCTCCCCGCCGAGCAGAGAGCATAATGTGGGGCTCCATCCCAGGACCCTGGGATCATGATAAACTGAAGGCAGAGGCCCAGCCCACTGAGTCACCCAGGCGCCCCTCTTTTATCAGTAACCTACAGTTTTTGGTGTACAGGTCTTTCACCTTGTTGGTTAAATTTGTTCCTAGATATTTTACTCTTCCTGCGGCTGCTGCAGATGAGATGGTTTTCTTAATTTCTCCTTGTGCTAGGTCAGTATCAGTGTATAGAAATGCAACTGATCTTTATATTTTGATTTTGTATCCTTCAACTCTCCTGAATTTATCAGGTCAAACAGTTTTTTGTGTGGCGTGTTTAGGGTTTTTCTAAATACGGTATCATGTTGTTTGCAAATGGAGACGGCTTTACTTCTTCCTTTCCCGTCCGGATGCTGGATGTTTCTTGTGTCCTGCCTGATTGCTCTGATGAGGGCTTTCGGTTCCATGTTGAGTTAAAGTAGTGAGAGCAGGCATCCTTGTCTTGTTCCTGATCCTGGAGGAAAAGCTCTCACACCGCGGAGTGTGCCGACAGCTGTGCGCTTCTCGTAGGCGGCCTCTGCGATGTCGACGTGGCCGCCTTCACGCCCGCCCTGCCAGGGGTCTTTGCCGGGGGTCTTTGCCGGGGGTGGCTGTTGAGCTCTGTCAGGTACTTCTGCGTCGGTTCACCGGGTCGTGTCCTGCGTTGCCGGAGCTGTGCTGCGTCCCGTGGCGTGTTTGCGCACTGGTTTCTGCATGTTTATCCACGTAATGAATCCCCACTTGACCTTGGTGTGTGTGCCTTTTAATGTATCCTGATATTATTTTGCTAACATGTTGTTGAGAACATTTGCGTCTCTGTTCACGAGGAATGGTTAGCCTACAACCTTGTTTTCTTTCCGTGTCCTGGTGCGTCTGTCTCCCTGTTCTCCGGCTCTGTGTCTGTTTCTGTGCCCGGGCCGCACCCTTTTGTTACCGCTTTGTGGTCTTGAACCTGGGGCTGTGATACATCCAGATTTGTTCTTCTTGCTTAAGATGGGCTACTCAGGGTCCTAGGGTGCCATACAAACATTAGGATTATTCTAGGTCTGTGAAAAAGGTTTTGTTTTTCTTTTTTAATTTGTTTGTTTATTTTTATTTATTTACGCAGTCTCTACACCCTACGTGGGGCTTGAATTCACAACCCCAAGATCAGAAGTTGCGACTAAGCCAGCCAGGCGCCCCATGTTATTGGTGTTTTGATAGGGACCGCGCTGCGTCTGTGGAGCGCGTCGGCTGGTATGGACGTTTAACATGAGTTCTCCAGCGCACGGGCCGGGATATCGGTCCCTTTGTTGCATCATCTTCAGTTTCTTCCCTTGCTCTCTTACGGTTTTCAGAGTGTAGGTCTTTTACCTCCTTGGTTAAATTTATTCCCCGGTATTTTATTCTTTTTGGTGCACTTGTGTATGGGATGATTTTCTTAATTTCTGGTTCTGCTACTTATTTAGTGCATAGAAACATAACTGAGTTCTTTGTGTTGATGTTCTTTTTTTTTTTTTTTAAGATTTTATTTATTTATTTGACGGAGAGAGAGATCACAAGTAGGGCGGGGGGGAAGCAGGCTCCCTGCCGACAGAGAGCCCAATGCGGGGCTCGATCCCAGGACCCTGGGATCATGACCTGAGCCGATGGCAGAGGCTTTAACCCACTGAGCCACCCAGGCGCCCCAGCTTTGTGTTGATGTTCTATCCTGCAACTTTACTAAAGCCTTTTATTACTTCCAGTAATTTTTTGGTGGAATCATTAGGGTTTTCTGTGTGTAGTAGTAGGTCGTCTGCCCATACGGACAGTTAGTGTCTTCCTTACCAGTTTCAACGCCTTTTACCTTTTTTTTTCCGTGTCTGGTGTTCTGGTTAGGACTTCCAGTGTTATGTTGAATAAAACTGGAGAGAATGGGCATCCTTGTCTTGTACCTGATCTTCGAAGTATTAGTTTCTTTTCTGGTTGCTTGAGGTATAAAGTTACATTGTTTGAGATCTTTCTTATTTCTTAATGTAGGCAGTTATCACCATGAATTTCCCTCTTATAACTGCTTTTGCTTATTCCTTGAGTTTTGGTGTATTGTATTTCCTTTTTCGTTTGCCTCAAGATTTTTTTTAATTTTTTCTTTGGATTTCTTCATTGGCTCATTGGTTGTCCAGTAGCATGGTTTCTAATTTCCACATATTTGTGAATTTTCCAGTTTTATTCCTATGGTTGATTTCTACTTCAGTACCATTGTGATGGGAAAATATGGTTTGATAGGGCTTCAGTCTTCTTAAGTTTACTAAGATTTGTGTTATGACCTAACGTTTGATCTGTCTTGGATAATGTTCCATGTGTGCTTGAGAAGAATATATATTCTGTTGCTTTTGGATGGAATGTTCTATATAAGTCTTAAGTGTGGGTTTTTTTTTTTTTTAATTTTAATTTTTTTATTTTTTATAAACATATAATATATTTTTATCCCCAGGGGTACAGGTCTGTGAATCGCCAGGTTTACACACTTCACAGCACTAACATAGCACATACCCTCCCCAGTGTCCATTACCCCACCCCCCTCTCCTGATCCCCCCCACCCCACCCCCAGCAACCCTCAGTTTGTTTTGTGAGATTAAGAGTCACTTCTGTTAAGTGCGCTTAATTAGAAGCCACCCTTGAGGCCACACCTATGAAGATCAATTAATAGGCCTGTTTCATGGAGAGGCCACGGGGCATTGCTGTCTGCCGGCGTGAACTGCTGGATGGGCTGATTAAAAACTGGTTCTGTTTGTAACAGTCCCTTAATAAACTGGTAAATGTGTTTGTCTGAGTTCTGTGATCCGCTCTTGCGTATCAGTCAGATGCCAGGAGGGGGGCCATTGGAACCCCTGGTTTGTAGCCAAATAGGGCAGAAGTTGTGAGTAACATAAGGACCTGGTACTCGTTGTGATCGGCATCTGGAGGGCGGTGGGCACAGTCTGGTGGGACTGAATCCTTAACCTGTGGGATCTGATGCTGTCTCCCAGTTGGCCATGTCAGAATTGAGTCCTGACAAAGGGTGTTGGGTTCCAGAGCAAACTCTGGAACTACTGGAAAAACTGGGAAAAAAAATCATTAACACACCCAGCTGGAGTCACAGGGAATTGCTTGGTGTGGGGTAAAACCCCCCACACGTGACCAGAAGCCTCAGAAGTAGAGTATTTTGTGTAAAAATAAAGAGACAAATGGGAAAGAAACTCACAGTAGGAAAGAACTGGGTTTTCTTTTTTCTTTTCTTTTCTTTTTGTCTTTCCTTACTACATAGGAATGAAAAAACTGGGTTGTTTTCCTAAACAGGAACATAAAACTCACTTTATAGTATATGTATGTATATAATACTCTGAATAATTTTCTAGTTAGGCCAACTAATGTGTGTTTTTTTGTTTGTTTTTGTTTTTTTACAAAAATTTGGTTAAGTTTTTCTGTAGGCTTATAATCTATATTAACCTTTATGGGATATTTCTCTGAACTTAAGACACTGGGAACAGTGTGCTGGTTAAAGAACATTTACTTCCAGTTTGGACAAGTACAGCCTATGAACTCAAGGGTTATAGAAAGAAAAGGTCTTTATCAGACGTTCAGTAAAGACACAGTATTTCTTACACTTAAATCAGTTTGTTCAGTCCTGGTGATTCATTCTTACTTGGCTGGTGTTGAGTTAAGCAGTCTACTTTCATAAGTTGGTTTGTTTTCAGTTAAAAATGCCCTGGAAACTCAACTTCTGACCCTTTTTACAGTCACAGGTGTCTGACCGAGGTAATGCCTCCGGCTCGTACTGAGGACCCGCGACGCCAGTTCTGCCCCCGATGGTGTCATTAGTCAGAAATGACAGGCGCAGCCCTTCCCCGAAACCTTTCTGATGTTTCCTTTAGCTGAGCTTCTGTTCGTAGCTGAGGCTTCTGGCTGACCTTATGGGAAAATCAGGAACCACTGTTAGATTGTAAGAATGTTGGCTTTGGTTACCTTTTAAATTACCAGTAATCTCATAATTAATGAGGATTAATGAGGACGCTGATTAATGGGGTCCTCAATGTAGTCACTCTGACAGATTGAATCAGAAGCTCCTCGAGAATGAAGACATATCATGGACAATTCTCTGAACTCTTCCAGCAGAGCCAGTAAGACCTATGCCGTGACTGTCTCTCCAAATCTGGGAGAAAAAGAAAGAAAGAAAAATCGTTCTTGATAAAAGGATAAAGTTTTGACAGTTGTCTCCGTCCTTTACAGGAACATTAATATGCTTTTCTCCAAACTTAGAAATTTCTACCAGATAAAACGTAATTCACATACGGGGCGCCTGGGTGGCTCAGTGGGTTAAAGCCTCTGCTTTCCTCTCAGGTCATGATCCCAGGGTCCTGGGATCAAGCCCCGCGTCGGGCTCTCTGCTCCGTGGAGAGCCTGCTTCCTCCTCCCTCTCCCTGCCTGCCTCTCTTGCCTACTTGTAATCTCTGTCTGTCAAATAAATAAATGAAATCTTAAAAAAAAAAAAAAAAGGTGGGGCGCCTGGGTGGCTCAGAGGGTTAAGCCTCTCCCTTCGGCTCAGGTCATGATCCCAGGGTCCTGGGATCGAGCCCCGCATCGGGCTCTCTGCTCACCAGGGAGCCTGCTTCCCTTCCTGCTCTCTCTCTGCCTGCCTCTCTGCCTACTTGTGATCTCTCTCTCTGTCAAATAAATAAATAAATAAATAATTTTTTTTAAAAAGGTAATTCACATTCATAAAATACAACTTTACCTTTTGTTGACCTAGGAACTTGGACTTCATTCTGATTTTCAGGTTCTCTTCACACTACTTGTTTGCCAAACAAGACGGTTTCAGAATACTGGTATGGTCATCAAAGTCTGCAGTCCACCAGACATCCCCTTACCCTCCCCTGGAGGAGGTGCCGGAACAAGCCCCTGCTGCGGCTCAGTAGCTGTTCAGGAAACTTAGAGGAAGATGTCTTAGTAGTTTCATTACTTGAGTTTTGGGGCCAAGATTTGAGAATAAGGTAATAAATGCCTAAAGTCAAGACATGGTCACAGACGGCACTGAAGATAAACTTCATCACCATTAACAATCAGTGTTAGAGGGACGCCTGGGTGGCTCAGTGTGTTAAAGCCTCTGCCTTCGGCTCAGGTCATGATCCCAGGGTCCTGGGATCGAGCCCCACATTGGGCTCTCTGCTCAGCAGGGAGCCTGCTTCTCCCCCTCTCTCTCTGCCTGCCTCTCTGCCTACTTGTGATCTCTCACTGTCAAATAAATAAAATCTTTTTTTTTTTTTAAATCAGTGTTAGAAATGCTTGCTTTTTCTTTGTTTTCTTAAATATTTCCATGCTTTTTCTCCCACTTAAGGGTGGATTTGCCTGTTTGGATTTAATATCTTGGAATTGGATTTAAATGATAAATTATTAAAACTAGGGGTGCCTGGGTGGGTCAGTAGTTAAGCATCTGCCTTCAGCTCAGGTCATGATCTGGGCATCCTGGGATCAAGCCCCATATCAGGCTCCCTGCTCAGTGGGGAGTCTGCTTCTCCCTCTCCCAACTCCCCCCCATGCCTTTGTTCCCTCTCTCGCTATCTTTCTCTGTAATAAATAAAGATTTTTTTTTTTTTATTTGACAGACAGAGATCACAAGTAGGCAGAGAGGCAGGCAGAGAGAGAGGAGGAAGCAGCCTCCCTGCCAAGCAGAGAGCCCGACATGGGGCTTGATCCCAGGACTCTGGGATCATGACCTGAGCCAAAGGCAGAGGCTTAACCCACTGAGCCACCCAGGCGCCCCTCTCTGTAATAAATAAATAAAGTCTTTTTAAAAAATAAAATTTATAAAATTAAAATTCAGATTTTATTTTAAAAAATTATTAACACTAATGAACTACCAAAGAGAGAAAGGTAGCCACAAATACTGAATGGGTTGCATTAATAAATAGAACATAATGAAAGGCAGATTATTTTCTTTTGATAAGAAAAGCATAAGGATTTTTTTCATTTACACACGGATACATAGAAATAGTCTCATTTTGCAGCTTCAGCCACTGGTCAGAGTGAACGCCTATCACTGAAACACTGTTTAGCCGGCTCTGTGTTGTGGCAGTTCTGTGTCTGAAATGGTTACTTCCATTGCTACAGATTTTCTCCCACGTGATGTGAACTCTTAGTGTCACACACGCAGGAACGCCATGGAAAATGGCTCGGAGTATTCAGAATCGCCCAGACAGAGGGACAAGAGAGCCCCATTCTCCGTCCATGACTGCTCTGCGCCGCGTGCATGGAACGGAGCCCTGGAGCGCGAGAGCAAGAAGGTGTTCTCACGGACAGGGAAACCAGAGGTCGTGCCCCAAATCGGAACCAGAATCCGGCGTGGCCACCGACTAGAAGTCGGAGCTGTCCTGCGGGGTCCGGCCTGGAGCTGCTCCGTCATCGATGGGGGGTGCACTCGGGGCCTTGCGTGTCATTCGGTGGGTTGGGGACTGCAGCGCTACTGGTGACCCTGGGCTTCTTTGTAGCTCGTGTGTGCGCACTCTTGCCGTTTGTGACCTGCTAGCTGACCCTCGGGAAGCAGGTGACGTCTTGGCTTTGCCTCCACTCCTGTTGTCACTAAATGGAAACTTTTATGTCCTCCATTTAATTTGCTTGGGTAAATCTTGACTGTAATGTAGACCGAATTTTCTCTGACGCAGAGTGCTTGGCTCTGGATATAGTTGTTTTCTTACCCTCTTTCACTTTGACTTATGATGAAGAAATAGAATTTTTAGTTGCACTTCAAAAATTCCTATCTCTGGGCACCTGGGTGGTTCCGTCAGTTAAGCATCTGCCTTCTGCTCAATGGACCCCGCCCTGGGCTGCCGCTCCGGGGGAAGCCTGCTTCTCCCTCTCCCTCTGCCAGCTCCCCCTGCTGGGTACTTTCTCTCTCTCTGATTGATTGATTGATTGATTGATCGATAAGATAGATAAATCTTTTTAAAAATTTCACATCTGTGTTCACAGTTATTTGGATTTTTTTTAATGAGAAAAGTGGTTTTTAGATATGAATAGAACGACCTCTTATCTTTCCTTTTCTTCTTTGAAACTGTTCCCAAACTCTTTGCCAGTGTTTTAACCACTTGGCATGACCTCATTCACAATTTTTTACCTCATCTGTACTGCTTCAGCCACCTTTTATTTCTCCTACTTCTCGGTCCCATTCCAGTTGTGATCTTCTCCCAGATACTTCCTTCTTCTGCCTGGTCTTCCTCGGTTTCCTCATTCCTGTCATTGCCAGGACCCAGTGACACTTAAAACTGAGCTGAATATCACTTCCTCAGAAAAGCCTACCCAGTTACTCTCTGTTCATCACATTTTAATTATTGGCCTACCATTTACCATTTTCTGAGTTTTTTCCTGTTTTCTTAGTTTTTCTTACCTATGTATTGTCTTTGTACCTAAGAACAGTGTAAACTGTCTTATCCACTACCGTTTTAGCACGTAGAACAGGACCTGAGGGGCACCTGGGTGACTCAGCTGGCAAAGCATCTGCCTTCACTCGGGTCATGATCCCAGAGCTGGGATCGAGTCCCCTGCCAGTCTCCCTTTCAGCGGAGAGCCTGTTTCTCCCTCTCCGCGCCTCTCCCCCGCCCCCGCTTGTGCATGCACGCGCTCGCTCTCTTGCTCAAATAAATAAAATCTTTTTTAAGATTTTATTTATTTATTTGACAGAGACAGAGAGAGATCACAAGTAGGCAGAGGAGGAAGCAGACTCCCTGCTGGGCAGAGAGCCTGATGTGGGGCTTGATCCCAGGACCCTGAGACCATGACCTGAGCTGAAGGTGCCCCAAATAAATAAAATCTTTAAAAAAAAGACAGGACCTGGACCTAGTGAGTGCTCAGTAATTGTTGAACAAATAAATGAATGATCTAGTAGAAGGAACCTGTGTTCAAATTTAAGAACTTCAGGTTCTACAAATAACTTACTTTTGGGAGCCTCAGTTTTCTTACCTGCAAAATATGTATTACTATACCTGCTTGTAACAAGATAGAAGAGACTTGTTTTTAAAAAAGCAGTATGGGGGCGCCTGGGTGACTCAGTGGGTTGAGCCTCTGCCTTCGGCTCAGGTCATGATCTCAGGGTCCTGGGATCGAGCCACACATCGGGCTCTCTGCTCAGCGGGGAGCCTGCTTCTCCCTCTCTCTCGGCCTACTTGTGATCTTTCTCTCTGTCTGTCAAATAAAAAAAATAATCTAAGACAGCAGTATGTTGTGATTTGCAGGGGAAAGAAATACATCAGCCTTATTTGCTGGAACTTAACGGCAAAATAAAATCCGAGTAGACTAAGTGAGGCTCTTCGGAAACCCTTTTTTCTTTTTCTTCGTTTCCTTATTTCTTTTTCTTTTTCCTCTTGTATGTATTTGTGAAATGTCTCAAGACTGACCTCATACCAAATATTAGAAACACAGACCAGTCAGATAAGTCGAAGAGGTGCGTCTGTGGAGACGTTGCAGAATAGAATAAAAAGAACATTGAGTAGGAGCCGGGCAGGAAACCGGGGTTTTCGTCTTAAATCTCCTTAGTTAGTAGCTACTAAAATGATGGCAAGTCATTTGAATTCATAGAGGATCTGTTTTCAGATCTGTAAACTAGAGCTAACAGCTTCTTACTTCATAGGATTGATATAAAAGATAATGTGTGAAAGTACTTCATAAACTATAAATCTTCCGGCCGCCCGGCTGGCTCAGTTGACGGAGCTTGCAACTCTTGATCCCGGGGTTGTAGGTTCAAGCCCCACGTTGGGTATTGAGCTTACTTAAAAGATTAAAAAAAAAAAAATAGAGATGCCTCGGTGGCTCAGTTGGTTAAATGTCCGACTCTTGATTTCGGCTCAGGTCATGATCTCAGGGTCATGTGATCAACCCTAGAGTCAGGCTCTGCACTCGGTGGGGAGTCTGCTTGTCCCTCTCCCTGTGCTTTCCCCTGCCCTGGCTCATGTGCTCTCTCTCTCTCGAATAAATGAGTAAAATCTTAAAAAAATTAAAAATTTTGAAAATAATACATACATTCCATAAATTATGGGCCAAGTATAAGGTAATTATTATGATCAGATCTGAAATTTTGGTTCCTCTTGCAAAACTGCTGGAAAATGCTAGCAGGGCTCTTTTTTATGTGTAATTCCTAAAAGACAAGTCCAAAAATATAGATTCTAAAAATACATGAATGTGTTATATATCGCTCCCCCCAAAAATATGCATTTAAAATTTAAGCCACTGTTAAAACAAATACTTTTTAAGATTGTATTTATTTATTTGACAGAGAGAGAGCACAAGCAGGGGGAGCAGGAGAGGGAGGTGGAGAAGCAGACTCCCCACGGAGCTAGGATCCTAGGGCAGGACTCGATCCCAGGACCCTGGGATCATGACCTGAGCTGAAGGCAGTGGCTTAACCGACTGAGCCACCCCAGAGTCACAAAACAAAAACTCTTGGCAGGGATCCTGTTTTCTTTGTTTGACCACAGGGGGAGATTCCATCGCCTCTGATAACTTTCCATTCTTTTCCGATCGCAGCCCAAAGAGCCGGTTGATTCAATTAAAGAAAGAGAAGCTGGAATACTGTCCTGGAGAGCACGAGTACGGACTGTTCCCAGCCCCCATTCATGTCGGTGAGTGCTCTGGAGAGACAATACGTTGCTCAGAAGAAATGGCATTTCTTGAGTTCGGATGAAATGTTTTTGTGTTCCTATTATTTCTGCATCTCCGGTGGGGTCGAGCTCTTTCTTTACCATTTAATTTATCCTCACTCTGAAAAATTCTGCAAATTCTTTGCTCTCTGGGAGTCACAATGACATACATCTTTCTTACTCAAGTTTCAGTAATGAAAAACACTACGTCTGTAGCATTTGATCCCGAGTATGTCACCTGGGAAAGCCCGGCTGTTCCCCGCTTCGGTCTCAGGTTTCCATGTTCAGAAAGAGGTGATTATGGATACATAATAGTCCTAGGAAGAGAGCCCACCACTTTCCTAACCACTTATCTGCCTGAAAATCAAGCAGGGTTTATCCTTCTGTTCGTTTTGGGGGGAAATGTCAAGGCTTTGTTTAGCGTCGGGGTAATAGGAGCTCCTGGGATCCTGCCCTGGGGCTTACCAGATAAGTAACCCGTACCTGGAAATCATCCCTCCCGCTCCCCAGAGCCGCATCCATCCGCGCCCCCGAGTTTGGCTGGTGCAGTCCGTGCAGTCCGTCCCGTTGTCTGTAGGTCCCGTGGTCGCTCTCAGGTGCGTCCCACACGTGACTTCGGCTCAGACTCCTGCAGCGGCCTTCTGACGCCTGTGTCCGTTTCCATTCCTGCTCCCCTCCATTTACTCCCCACACAATAAGAAAAGAAATCTTGTAACTGGAACTAGATTATACTTAAAACCTTAAAACCTTGCAGTGTCTTACTGTCAAATAGTAACTTCCTTACTATAGCTTTTAAGAGTAACCTTGTCCCAGGGGCGCCTGGGTGGCTCAGTTGGTTCAACATCTGACTCGTGATTTTGGCTCAGGTCATGATCTCAGGGGCCTGGGATCAAGCGCCTCATGAGGGTCTATACTCAGCAGGGAATCTGCTTTAGAATTCTCTCTCCCTCTGCCCCTCCCCCCAATAAATAAACAAATATTTAAAAGGAATAAAAAAGATGACCTGGTCCCTAACAACCCACCCCTCCCCATCATCCCTGTCCCTGTTCCCGTTTCTCCCTAACCTGCCATGTGCTGTCTTGCTGGCCGCCTCTCAGGTCCTGGAACAGACTAAGGCCTTCCCCACCAGTGCGCCATGATGCTTGTTATTCCCACTGCCTGAAAAACTGTTCTTACTCTCCCGTGGTTGGCTTCTTGTCCTTTAGAGACGAGTGAGTTTAATGTCAGTATCCACTAAATGTCATGTTCTTTAAAATTGTTTTCCTAAGAGGGCCCCTCCCTTTACTCTGCATCACAGCACCCTGTCCCTTTCTCTCTGTAATCCGCGATTGCTCTCTTTCCTCATTACTTGTCTGTCTCCCTCATTAGATTGTAAGCTCCAGGTGCAGGATCATTTGGCTCCCTTTTTCTCCCTCTGTTTCCTAGTGCCTGGTTCATAGTAGGAGTTTGACCAGTGCACATACAAATGAAAGAGGAGCAGAAACCAGGATGACCTGCTGAATAGGCAGTGACGGGGCGGCCTCCTTGGGCAGTAGATGTAGACCCTGTGCATTACCGGGTTCTTTTAAACTACGACTCCCAATCCTCGTGACTGTGGGACTCTTCTGTGTCACGATTATCGAGTCCCCTTTTTCTCCCTGGTGGACCCAGCACCAGCAGAGTGTATTTAAAGGAGCGCGCATAGACGACACGTTCTGCAATAAGGACTAGTTTGCTTTAATCATTCTGTACTGGGGGGATGGAGCATGGTTCAGATCCAACATGAAGTTCCAAGGTTTAGTTCCCTTACCTTAACGAAGGTAAGAGTAAGTTCCACATTCTCTGGGATTACTGTCAAGGCTCTTGTGAACGAGCATTCTGTTACGTGATGTCATAGCCCAGAAGTGGAGTCTCAGCAGATGTAGCTGTTTCCTAGAATCTGACGATGATAAACAGGCTTAGAAAAGAAGTCATTTCAAAGACCCGTTTGAAGGAAAACATGATCATTTGGGTCTTACTGGTTTTGTCCTGGAGACGAGTGAGTTTAATGTCAGTATCCACTAAATGTCATGTTCAGGGATCTAACCTAAGTCTTCGGCTGAAGCTCAAACTACCCGAGGGGATAAGAGTGGCAGCTCGTGCCAAGGAAGATGGGAAGGATAATAGGCCAGTGTCCTCTCACGTCTCTGGCACAGATAGAGGTTAAGAAGTGCAGGCTACGAATCCCGTAATTTAAATAAAAATTTTATCTCCACGTCCCAGTTTAATGTTGCACTGAGAATGATTACTACTCAGTGGGCTGCAAAGTGAGAAAATAATGGAAAAACCTCTTTTTCCCTCTGAAATAGGGTTTAAAATCAGGCTATTGGAGGACAGATTTTTTTTTTCCTGGACAGTGCTATTTTGTTGTTCAAATAATATTTTATGATGAGGCTAGAAGTGAGCCAGTTATTCTGAACCGGTCTTTCCAGTATCGTGTAAGTAATGAGCATGACTTTGAGTCAGCCAGACCTGGGTTCATCTCTGACTTTGCTGCATGAGTTGTATGAATAAAGTCGTCCTATAAATAAAATAATAATGCATCTTACCACTGATAAGAGTCAGAATCAACAAACAGAAAATCATGTTTATTCTTAAATATTTAACTAAGGAAATCCGGTTTCTTTATCTCATTAGAGAAGTGCATTTCAAGTAAAATTTTACTTTTCATAATACTTATCAAAATGCATATTGTACCCTTAAATTTATAGTCAATTGATTTTTGATGAAAGTGCCATGACAGTCGAATGAGGAGACCATGGTGTTTCCAGTAGGTGGTTCTATGGTAACTGGATATACACATACAAAAGGTTGAAGTTGGACCCTTGCCTCATACCATATAAAAAAATGAACTCAAAATGGATCATCAACCTAAATATAACAGCTAAAACTATAAAACTCTTGAAGAAAACATAGGAGGAAATCTTCATGACCTTGGATCGGGCAATAATTTCTTAGCTATAACACCAAAATCTTATGCAACAAAAGAGAAAGACAAATTGAACTTGGTCAATATTTAAAACTTCAGTGCTTCAAAAAAACACCCTCAGGAAAATGAAAAAACAATGCACAGAATGGAGAAATGTTTGCAAATTGTGTATCAAGAGACTTGTATCCAGAAACCCAGACGTATAAAGAACTGTTGAGAGTGGGTTAAGCCCCTGCCCTTCAGCTCAGGTCATGATCTCAGGGTCCTGGGATCAAGTCCTGCATCGGGCTCTCTGCTCAGCAGGGAGCCTGCTTCCTTCTCTCTCTGCCTGCCTCTCTGTCCACTGTGATCTCTCTCTGTCAAATAAATAAATAAAAATCTTTTAAAATATCCTGAACCCGAGACGCCTGGGTGGCTCAGTTGGTTAAGCGGCTGCCTTCGGCTCAGGTCATGATCGTCCTGGGATCGAGTCCCACATCAGGCTCCTTGCTCGGCGGGGAGCCTGCTTCTCCCTCTGCCTCTGCCTGCCACTCTGTCTGCCTGTGCTCGCTCTCTCTCTCTCTCTCTCTCTGATAAATAAATAAAATCTTTAAAAAAAAAAGAGAGACTCAATATTTAAAAGACACATAACACAATTTAAGTGGGTAAATTATTTAAATAGACATTTCTCCAAAAGAGTTATACCCATGGCCGATACACACGGGACAAAATGCTCAACATCATTAGTCATATTGTGGAAATGGCAATCAAAACAATAATGAGGGACGCCTGGGTGGCTCAGTTGGTTAAGCGGCTGCCTTCGGCTCAGGTCATGATCCCAGCGTCCTGGGATCGAGTCCCACGTCGGGCTCCTTGCTCAGCAGGGAGCCTTCTTCTCCCTCTGCCTCTGCCTGCCACTCTGCCTGCCTGTGCTCACTCGCTCGCTCTCTCTCTGACAAATAAATAAATTAAAAAAAAAATAAAAAAAAAAAACAATAATGAGAGACCACCTCACACCCACTAGGATGGCTTTAATTAAAGGATTGATGCACAATGTGAAGAAATTAGAAACCTCAGACATTGTTGTTGAGAATGTGAAGTGGTATAACCCTCTTTGGAAAACATTTTGGCAGTTCCTCAAAAAGTTAAACATATAGTTACCATATGACCCAGCAGTTGTGCTGGTAGGCATCTGCCCAGTAGAACAGAAAACATCATGTCCCCACAAAAACTTACACAGAGCTGTTCATAGCAGCAGCATTCATGGTAGCCTACAGGTGGAAGCAAATTTCGCGCAGTGGATAAATGGATTAACAGAACGTGGTCTGTGCTCACAATGGGGTACTCTTGGGCAGTAATAAGAAATGAGGTCCTGAGGGTCACCAGGGGGCTCAGTCTGTTAAGCGGCTGCCTTTGACTTGGGTCATGGCCCCAAGGTCTTGGGATTGAGCCCCACATCAAACTCCCTGCTCAATGGGCAATGTGCTCCCCCTGCTTGTACTCTCTCTCTCTCTCTCTCTCCCTGTCAAATAAATAAAATCTTAAATTAAAAAAGAAATAAAGAAGTGAGGTACCGAGACAGGTAACAAAATGGGTGAAGTGTGAAAACATTACTCTGGGTAAGAGAGGGTAATCACAAAATGCCATGTGCTTTATGATTCCTTTTTTCTTTTCTTTTTAAGATTTATTCTTTAAGTAATCTCCATACCCAGTGCAGGGCTCAAACTCACGACCCTGAGATCCAGAGTCATACGCTCCATCAACTGAGCCAGCCAGGTGCCCCCAGATCTGGATTTTTTTTAACTAGGTCCCCACCTTTCTCATTTTAATAGAGAGGGTTTTGGTTTGTTTTGTTTTAAGATTTTATTTATTTGGGGCGCCTGGGTGGCTCAGTGGGTTAAAGCCTCTGCCTTCGGCTCGGGTCATGATCCTGGGGTCCTGGGATCGAGCCCCACGTCGGGCTCTCTGCTCGGTGGAGAGCCTGCTTCCTCCTCTCTCTGCCTGCTTCTCTGCCTACTTGTGATCTCTGTCTGCCAAATAAATAAAATCTGAAAAAAAAAAAAGATTTTATTTATTTGACAGAGAGAGAGCGAGTGAGCACAAGCAGGGGGAGCAGCAGGCAGAGGGAGCGCAAGAAGCAGGCTCCCCGCTGAGCAGAGAGCCCAACAAGGGGCTTGATCCCAGGACCCTGAGACATGACCTGAGTTGAAGACAGATGCTTAATGACTGAGTTGCCTAAATGCCCCGAGAAGGGTTTTTTTTTTAAATAGATTTTATTTATGACAACATTTTATTTGACGTATTATTTTTAAGTAAGCACTATGCCCATTGTGAGGCTTGAACTCAAGACCCTGAGATCAAGAGTTAAACACTGTACTGACTGCCAGCCAGGCGCTCCTCTGGAGATTTATTTTAAGGTCGCAGTTCACACCGTCTTGGCGACTGGCACGTCCAAACTCTACAGGACAGGCTGGAAGCGTGGAGACCCAGGGGAGGGTCAAGGAGTGGGAGGTCAGCCTGTTTTCTTACTAAGGCCTTCAGCTGTTTGGATGAATCCCACCCACATTATGGAGGGTAATCTGCTTGACTCACAATTTAGTAATTTAAATGTTAATTTCATCTAACAGTTAACCTTCCCAGACACATCTAGAAGTTTGACCAGCTCTATGTGTAACTGAGCCACATTGATAGAGAAAATTGATCATTACCAGAGCCCCGGGTACTAAAACCCACTGCATAGTATCCTTAAAAAGAATGTATTTTATGGTATGTGAATTATGCCTCAGAAAAGCTGTTATCTTGAAAGTGTAGTTACATTGTTTTAATCAGGCATATGTTAATCAAAATTATAGTGATTACCCAATGCAAAAGAAACATTTTGATGCTTTGAGTCTTACACGGAAAGGTTTTTTTGTTGTTGTTGTTTTAATTTAAATTCAGTTACTTAACATATAATGTATCATTAGTTTTAGGGGTAGAGGTCAGTGGTACATCAATCTTATTATCATACCCAGTGCTCAGTACATCGCCTGCCTTCCTTAGGGCCCATCACCCAGCTAGCCCACCCCTCACAGGTACTTTTAAATATGAATTGAAACACTTATGTGTGGATTAAGGGGATAGGTTCAATGAAAGAACTTTAAGCATGAAGAAATATATAATATTGAGACAAAACCCTCAAAACCTTGGGCACTGCATTTGTAATGAGCATTCTTTTTTTTTTTTTTTTTTTTAGATTTTATTTATTTATTTGACAGACAGAGATTACAAGTAGGCAAGAGAGGCAGGAGAGAGGAGGAAGCAGGCTCTCCGAGGAGCAGAGAGCCCGATGTGGGGCTCGATCCCAGGACCCTGGGATCATGACCCAAGCCGAAAGCAGAGGCTTTAACCCATTGAGCCACCCAGGCGCCCCTGTAATGAGCATTCTTGATAGACGTTTCACATCTGTTGTCCCAGTGTGTTGCCAAAGATTACATCCTGTGTGACTCCCCGGGGGAGAACTTGTATAAGCTTATGCCTCATTTCCTCTGTTTTGCCCAGTGCACTTTTCCCCTTTACTACGTCTGCTTTGTATCCTTTTGCTGTAGTGAAGTGTAGCCGTGAGTACAGCCGCAGGCTGAGTCCTGTGAGTCAGCAACCCTGGAGGTGGCCTTGGGGGCCTGCACGCCCGTCCGAGGCCAACACGGAGGGCCTGCTGCTGCCGATCCCACCTCTCGCAGCCGGACAACCAGAGCAGCGTCCGCGCGTGCTCTGCGTCTCAGCATCTTCCTGCACCGCACTTTCTCCCAGCTTGGGCTGTGAGGACCAAGGAACGTTTATTTGCACTTGACACAGAGCGAATACCCTTCCCCCTTGATTTGCTGTAAGTGACAGTGAGAAGGGCAAAGCCATCCCACTCATTCTCATTTCTAGAAAGCAGGTATCTGTAGAAAGAAGGAAATAATAAAGAGTGGAAGTTGATAAGATACCGAACAGACAGTAAGGAAACAAGTTCAAAAAGCGCGACAGAATCGACAAGTTCTGGATGCAGCGAACAGGAACAGGTGAGAGGCCCCGCGAACTGTCAGCCTGGGTGCTGTCGGGCCTGCGGCTATGAAGAGGCCCGTAAGGAGATGTTAGGACCAACTTTATGCCAGTTCACTTAGCGATGCATTTGAAATGGATAAATCCCTTAAAAAATACAGCTTAACGGGGTGCCTGGGTGGCTCAGCGGGCTAAAGCTTCTGCCTTCGGCTCAGCTCAGCTCATGATCCCCGGGTCCTGGGATCGAGCCCCACATCGGGCTCTCTGCTCAGCGGGGAGCCTGCTTCCTCCTCTCTCTCTGCCTGCCTCTCTGCCTACTTGTGATCTCTGTCTGTCAAATAAATAAAATCTTAAAAAAAAAAAAAAAAGACTAAAAAGTGGAGAGGAGTCAGACCAACTAGGGACTGAAGTGACTGGGGACAAGTCCTTGGAGGTGTCCTCTAACCTCATCATACTGAGGTAAAACCTTGAGGAGGATAGCCACCTGGAAATGCCGCTGTGTGTAAAAAAAAGCCCGTGAAGAAAAGCTTGCTTTCTGTAACGAGAAGTACGGGAAGGGTCAGCCTCACAAGACAGAAAATTTATAGGCCATATCCTCCATACTCTAGTCATACATGGCAGAAAAACCTATTACCCCCGCACTCATACCAGCAGGTGCCCAGGGGGAGCCTCAGCTTCCTTCCCCAGTAGGCGGAATAAGTGCCCCACCATGGTGCACCAGGCTGTCTGATGACAGGGGAAGGCCACAGGAGTCAGGACCTTGAACATCCTCCAGTAACAACACGGCTCCTCCCACCATCCCCCAGCAGTACCGACCTACCAGCACTTGGGTCTCAGGGGAGGTCATGTGGGGGCCTCCGAACTGGTAATCCCTGGACATCTGACTCCCTTCTCTTGCTGGAGCGGTTTTGGGAAAGGCCAGCCAAAATAGAAGGTTTTTGTAAAATTCAGGACCTGGTAACATGATAAAGAAATATCTAGGTTTAAAGTGAAAATCATATGTCATACTAAGAACCAGACTAACCTCCCAACACACACATACACTCCCAACAAGCAATAATGAATATGCTTGAAACGTGGAAACAACAGAAAGCCTCAGCAAGGAAATGGAAAGAAAGACCAAGTCGGAATTTTAGAATTGGAAGATGCAGCCAAGGCTTAGGGATGCCCTCGGCAGCAAGATGAAGGAGACAGAGGAAGAACTCGGTCCCATCTGAACGGAAGAGAATGTAGACCTAAGAAAGACAAGAGCCTGAGCGATCCCGACCACCGGGCGAAGTCTGTCCTCCGTGTGCCGGAAGGAGGAAGAGAGCACGGCTCACACGACTTGGGTGAGTGATGGCTGAAGACTTCGCAGATTCGGCAGCAGACATGAAGCTACCCATGGAAGTCGACGATGGAACCCAGCAGGACACACTC
Organism: Mellivora capensis; assembly: GCA_004024625.1. NCBI lineage: Eukaryota > Metazoa > Chordata > Mammalia > Carnivora > Mustelidae > Mellivora > Mellivora capensis. Next base: position 18,665 of record PISX010002159.1, on the reverse strand, counting down.
AAGGAGACGCCTGTGGGGGCCACAGCCTCGTCCGAGCTCAGCCCGCTGCAGACGCAGCTGCTGTGAATCGGAGAGAAGTGGACCCTGCCTGTCAGCAGAGGGCAGCTCAGATGGTCGGGGAGTGCTTGTCTGAGTCCAGGGAGATGGCAGAACGTTTTCCAAGTGCCGAAAGGAGACGTGTCTAGCCAGAATTCTAAACCCAGTGAAAGAATCCTTCAGGAATGAAATGGGAATCACAGCCTTCCTAGATGAAGGAGAATGTGTAAAGAAGTATGTTGCCAGTAGACCTCCCCTGGGGTAAAGAAGGTCTAAACAGGAAAGAAATACCAGAAGGGACCGTGGACCATCAGGAAAGCAGAAGGAACAGTAAGTACATTTATGGGCGTATGTGGTGGGCTTTCCTTCTCCTTTGGAGTCTCCCAAGTAACTCTTTAATAAATGAAGCACACCTGGGGTGCGTGGGCGGCTCAGTGGGTTAAAGCCTCTGCCTTCGGCTCAGGTCATCATCCCAGGGTCCTGGGATTGAGCCCCATATCGGGCTCTCACTGCTCAGCAGGGAGCCTGCTTCCTCCTCTCTCTCTCTCTCTCTGCCTGCCTCTCTGCCTACTTGTGATCTCTGTCAAATAATAAATAAAATCTTTTAAAAAAAATAAGTGAAGCACAAAATTTTAACACTGCTACATTTTTTAAAAACGTACTGAGTGAAATAAGTCAAGCAGAGAGAGTCAATTGTCATAGGTTTCACTTATTTGCGGAGCATAACAAATAACACAGAGGACATGGGGAGATGGAGAGGAGAAGGGAGTTGAGGGAAATTGGAGGGAGAGGTGAACCATGAGAGACTATGGACTCTGAAAAACAACCTGAGGGTTTTGAAGGGGCGGAGGGTGGGAGGTTAGGGGAGCCTGGTGGTGGGTATTATGGAGGGCACGCATTGCATGGAGCACTGGGTGTGGTGCATAAACAATGAATTCTGTTACGCTGAAAAGAAATCAATTAAAAAAAAAACGTACTGGGGCATAATTCACATATCCTACAGGTCACCCATTTAAAGCATACAGTGGTTTTTGGTGCATTATGTCATAAATATTTTTTTTTAATTTAAAGATTTTTATTTATTTATTTGACAGAGAGAGATCACAGTAGACAGAGAGGCAGGCAGAGAGAGAGAGAGAGGGAAGCAGGCTCCCCGCTGAGCAGAGAGCCCGATGCGGGACTCGATCCCAGGACCCTGAGATGATGACCTGAGCCGAAGGCAGCGGCTTAACCCACTGAGCCACCCAGGCGCCCCTGTCATGAATATCTTTAACTCATAGGAAGATATGCATAACTCAGAATTTGTATTTTCCATTTCCATTTCTCCGTGTAAGGCTCAGTGGCATTGAGCATGTTCACATTATTGTGCGACCATAACCCCATTCCTCTCCAGAATTTTTTCATCATCCCAGAGAAAAACTCAGTGCCCCTTAAATAATAATTGCCCATTGCCCTAACCTCTGGTAACTACTGTTCTTTTTATCCCTATGAATTCGACTATTTAGGCACCTCATATAGTGGAGTCGTTGCAATATTGTCCATTGGGGTCTACCGTATTTCACTTAGCATAATGCCCTCGAGGTTCTTCTGTGTGGTAGCACATGTGCAGGTTTCATTCCTTCGTAAAGCTGCGCAGTCTCCCCGTGTACCCACGCTCGCTCCCCATTTTGTTTATCCATTCATCCGCCAACGGACGCCTCTGTTGTTTCCTCCTTTTTGCAGCTGTGAATAATGCTGCTATGAACCTTGGTTTACAATTCTCTGTTGAGGACCCCGCTTTGGGTTCTTTTGTCTGTGTGCCCAGCAGTGGGGCTGCTGGCTCCTCCGGTGAGTCTCCACTTGGTTTCGGGAACTGCTGTGCTGTTCTCCACAGCGGCTGCTCCGCCTTTACTGCCGCCAGCCAGTCTCGAGAGCCGGGTCCCCACGTCCTCAGTAACGCTTGTCACTTCCTGTGACTTTTCCTAGTAGCTGTCCCGGTGGGCGTGAAGCGGTGTCCCTGTGGTTCTGATTTGCATTTCCCTAATAGTGACGCTGAGCATCTCTTCCCGCGCTCTCGGCCGTTCATCTGATGCACTGGCCTGTGTGCTCAGGGCCTGTCCACTTTTGAATTGAGTCGTCTGTTCTTGTTGAGCCTCAGGAGTTCCGCACAGATCCCGGGTATCAGTCGCTCATCGGACATGTGATAAATAGACTGTCTGTATGACACGGACAGGGAAGAGCACAGAATGAACAAACGCAGAAGAAAAGGGGATACATTTAATTACACCAACTACCGCACAGAAGGGAGCGGCTCTAGTAATCAGGGTCGAATGTGGTTGTGGACGAAGCTATGTTAAAGTTACAGATTTCCAAGTGGGGTTTAGAGTGAGGCAGGTGGGGGGCGCCTGGCCGGCTCAGTCAGTAGAGCATGCGACTCTTGATCTTGGGGTCATGAGTTTGAGCCCCGTGTTGGGTATAGACCTTACTTGAGTGAGTAAAAATAAGAAAGACAACTGAGGCAATGGTGTAAGTCGGTTGAGAGGATTCAGTTTGAGCTGAGAGAAACGACGCGCGAGAATGTGAAAGCAGGAGGGAGCCAGTTGTATTTAAGAAACTGCTGGTTCAGCCATTATGGAAAATGTATGGAGGATCCTCAAAAAATTAAAAATAGAGTGATCATGTGGTCCAGCAGCTCCACTCCGGGAACGTAGCCAAAGGAAACGAAAACACTAGCTCTGATGTCTGCCCCGTGCTCACAGCAGCATCGTCTACGGTCGGCAGACGTGGAGGCCACGGGATGGATAGAGAAGAGGCAGCTCTGCGGGCGGTAGAGTGTTCCTGGGCTTTGTTTGAAAAAAGGGGAAGAGAGAAAAAAGAGAAAGAGAGTCTTGCCATTTGTGACAACATGGATGGACCTTGAGGGCGTCATGTTCAGTGAAATAAGCCAAAGACAAATAGTTCATAGTCTCACGTGTATGTGGAATCGGAAAAACAAACTCAGAGAAGGCTCCTGGCCGGCCTGGTGGAAGAGCGCGCGAGCCTCGCCGTGGGGGTTGTGGGTTCGAACACCAGGAAGTGTAGAGATGACTTGAAAATACAGTAATAACAAAGCAAAAATCTGTTGTAAAAGGGGGGGCTGGTGATCAGCTCTGTGGTTTCCAGAAGCAAGAGGCGTGAGGAGGGGTGATAGGAGAAAGAGGGTCCGCAGTTGAAAGCCCGCTGCACGCCAGGCCCGCGCGGACGCTGCGGGGCACAGCACGGTGACCGCGGCGAGCCCCGCTGCGGCCCCGTCACACTGCGCACCGTAAGCGAGCCCCGTCCCGGGTGCGCGGACATCGCGGTGAGTCGAGGGGAGATGAGTTAGCTGGTGTGCCAGGGAGAAAGGAAGGAAGGGGAAATTGTGCGTAGGAAGAGTTTAATTCGAGAAACAGTGGGGGCAGCGGGGATTAAGGGAGCACTTGTCCTGAAACAAGCCAGCAGGGAAGGGTGATCTGCTGCTTCACAGGTTTGAGAGAAGACAGTGGGGACACTCCGCTGGCTCCGTCCCCAGGAGCAGGTGACGCGATCTCAGGGTTGTGAGTGGGAGCTCCACGTCGAGTGTAGAGCTCACTAAAAAAATTTTTAATTTTTTTGAAGATTTTATTTGTTTACTTGATAGATCACAAGTAGGCAGAGAGGCAGGCAGAGAGCCCGATGCGGGGCTCGATCCCAGGACCCTGAGATCATGACCCGAGCCGAAGGCAGAGGCTTTAACCCACTGAGCCACCCAGGTGCCCCGAAATTTTTAGAATCTTAAGTAAATGAATAAATAAATGAGAACAGTTGGGGCCATATGTCAAAGCTCATGCCATGGGATACATGTTTGCATTCATTCATTCGGGAAATACTTGTTCAATACCTACTTTTTGATCGCTCAGTTTCCTAGATGTTTGGGACACACCAGTAAGCAGAACAGGTGAATGTCCTCGCTTCCCTGGGGCTGACAGTTTTCCACTGGGAAGCAAATCCCACTGTCCGTGTTCACTGGGTCGCACCTATGTTCCCTCAGGCTGACAAAACCAGAAGCTCAAATTCTACTTGTGATTTGTTCAGTGAAACTTAAGCAGTTTCCTATAAGTGTCCTTGATCATTATTTATAACCTCCTTAATGGCACACGTTTCACTGAGACACTATTCCTCTCCGTGAAATAGTGCTGCAGGTTTTTTAGGGCGTATCCTGGGACACTTTACACACAACAGCGAAGGCAGACGGAGTAGTTGGCGATACTCGAACCCAGTGCTCAGGTCGCGTGTAAACCGGGTGAGCTTCAGCTGAAGTCAGTCACTTTATTCTTGGTTTGTTGTTTTGTTTTGTTTTGTTTTTTTAAGCCAATAGGGACGCCTGGGTGGCTCAGTCGGTTAAGCCTTCGGCTCGGGTCAGGTCCCTGGGCTCCCTGCTGGGTAGGAAGCCCGCGTCTCCCTCTGCCTCTGCCTGCCGCTCCCCCTGCTTGTGCGCCCTCTCTCGCTCTCTTTCTGACGAATAAGTAAATAAAATCTTTTTTAAAAAGGCCAAGTTTTTGTCAGATTTTAAGATCCCTTCTAGAAAAGGACATTGTTATTTTTCTCCTTTCTGTTGGGAACTGCCCTCACCTTGGGGTTGCTCTTTGCCCGCCGCCCTCACGGCGGACTGCGCACGTGATGTTCTGCCTCAGGGTCGCTGTTCACTTCCTCCTGTGTCGGCCTTGACTTGGTGAAAGAAAATCTTCCTGACTTCCCCCTTTCGGATTCGGTAGTGTCTGTCCTCTTTAAAATGACTTCGTTGCACAAATTCAGTTTTCTTTTATTTTTATTTTTTTTAAGATTTTATTTATTTGAGAGAGAATGAGAGAGCATGAGCAGGGGAAGGGCAGAGGGAGAAGCAGACTCCCTGCTGAGCAGGGAGCCTGATGCGGGGCTCGATCCCACAACTCCAGGATCACGACCGGAGCTGAAGGCAGTCGCTCAACCGACTGAGCCAGGCAGGCGCCCCTAATAATTTATTTTAGAGAGAGAGAAACCAGCGGAAGGGGCAGAAGGAAAGAATATCCAGGCCCACTCCCGCTCCCACATCGGAGCACCATGTCATGACCCATGAGACTGTCACCTGAGCAGAAACCAAGAGTCAGATGCTAAACTGACGGAGCCGCCCAGACACCCCAAGAAAGTAGTCTTTTTTTTTTAATTTTTAAGATTTTTATTTTTTTATTTGAGAGATTGGGGGGGCAGAAGGAAAGTAAGAAGCAGACTCCCCATGGAGCAGGAAGCCCAATGTGGGGCTCAATCCCAAGACCTTAGGATCTGACCTGAGCCAAAGGCAGATGCTTAACCAACCAAGCCACCCAGGTACCCCATTAAGAAAGTATTCTTTTTAAAAATTTATAACTTAGGGGGCGCCTGGGTGGCTCAGTGGGTTAAAGCCTCTGCCTTCGGCTCAGGTCATGATCTCAGGGTCCTGGGATGGAGCCCCGCATCGGGCTCTCTGCTCAGCAAGTGGCCTGCTTCCCCCCACCGCCGCCTGCCTCTCTTGACTACTTGTGATCTCTGCCAAATAAATAAATAAAACCCTCAAAAAAAATTTATAACTTACTGGCTTCTCCCTCACTGTTTTATACCTTCTACAGAAAACACATTAGATATTGCTGGCCAAAAAAAGGGGGGGGTAATTCTTTATATTAAGGGGTTAATCATATCTGCTGAGGATTAATTTTGTCTTTTTAAAAAATTGTATTTATATTGTTAAGAAACAGTACATACTTGCAAAGCAATTGTTGTAATAAGAAGGGTATGAATTACAGATAAATCTCCCCCTACCAGAGATATAATAACTAAGTATATACCCTCTCAAACTTTTTCCTTTATAAATATCTGTCTTCCAACAATATACTGTAAAATTTTTCAGTAAACAAAGGGCTGTGGGACGCCTGGGTGGCTCAGTCAGTTCAGCGGCCTACTTTTGGCTACGGCTCCAGTCTTGATCTCAGGGTCCTGGGTACAAGCCCTGGGTTGGGCTCCATGCCGGGTGTAGAGCCTACTTAAAAAACTTTAAAAATTAGGGGCGCCTGGGTGGCTCCATGGGTTAAAGCCTCTGCCTTCGGCTCAGGTCATGATCCCAGGGTCCTGGGATCAAGCCCCACATCGGGCTCTCTGCTCGGCAGGAAGCCTGCTTTCCTTCCTCTCTATCTGCCTGCCTCTCTGCCTACTTGTGATCTCTCTCTGTTGAATAAAAAAATCTTTAAAAAAAAAACCAAACAGGGACGCCTGGGTGGCTCAGTTGGTTAAGTGGCTGCCTTCGGCTCAGGTCATGATCCCAGCGTCCTGGGATCGAGTCCCACATCGGGCTCCTTGCTCAGCAGGGAGCCTGCTTCTCCCTCTGCCTCTGCCTGCCACTCTGTCTGCCTGTGCTCACTCGCTCTCTCTCCATCTCTGACAAATAAATAAATTTTAAAAAAAACAAACAAACCAAACTTTAAAAATTAAACAATAAGCAAAAAATTGAAAACACTCTATAGTGAATGTGCAGTATCCCATCACTAAATTTTGTCATTAGCATTTGACCTGGATTTATTGTGTATGTATCTGTCAGTCTGTTAGTCCACCTGAGTTTGGGGGGGTCACACCGCAGTAAATTGCAGACAGTGATACACCTCCCTAAATATGTCAGCACTCATGTCACAACCAAGGTCTCGGGCAGAGCGGGAAGGAGAAGGAGTCTCAAGCAGACTGCCGGCTAAGTGTGGAGCCTGGTGCAGGGCTCCATCCATGACCCCAAGGTCGTGACCTAAACCAAAACCAAGAGTTGGTTGCCCAACCGACTGAGCCACCAGGCCCCCATTTTTTTTTTTTTAAGATTTATTTATCCATTTGAAAGAGAGAGTGATCATAAGCAAGGGGAGGGCCAGAGAGAGGGTAGAGAACCTCAAGAAGATCCCGTGGGGCCATGGGAGACTCGAGACCGCACAACCCGCTGAGCCACCAGGACGCCCCATGAATAGCTCTTAAATGTTTCAAGGTGTTTTTTTCTTAATGAGTTCATGCCGTATTTTTTCTTTTTTTGCAACTTGGAGAATGTTTCCATTTGAGTAAATGTGTACCTCATTTTATCTCTCCAGTTGTGTATTCTTACGTGAATGGACCAGTTTTCTGACCTTTGACTTCACGTTGTTTCCGCTTCCTCACGGCAGACTCTGCAATCACACATTCAGCTTTTTTATGAGAAATAACTTTTCCAAAGAAAAATTCCATGCAGAAAGTGACTTTATTTTCTATTTTTGCAAATTTCACTGATGTCTAGTTTAATATGCGTCAACTGAATTTTCTAATCCATTTTTGCAGTCTCCTATGATGTTACTTTGGTTTAAGTATAAAGAAATCTGTCCTCGTGTAGGTAGTAAGTTATAAAAGATAGGAGTATTTTAATAATCAGATAATTCTTCTTTGACACTCTAGCAAAATATAAATGTAATAATTCCTTCGAGGTGAGTTGCAACGTAGAATATGAAATCAGTTAACTTTTTGTATTCTGTTCCACTCAAGTCCATTGGTCTCTCTTGGAGTTTAAATGGATTTTCTACCCAGGTGTGATTTTACCACTTCATGTGTTGGTCATTAAGAAATTCCGATTTGGGGCGCCTGGGGGGCTCAGTGGGTTAAAGCCTCTGCCTTCGTCTCAGGTCATGATCTCAGGGTCCTAGGATCGAGCCCCGCATCGGGCTCTCTGCTCCGCGGGGAGCCTGCTTCCTCCTCTCTCTGCCTGCCTCTCTGCCTACTTGTAATCTCTGTCTGTCAAATAAATAAATAAAATCTAAAAAAAAAAGAAAAGAAATTCCGATTCACCGAATTGTATTTCTCTTCCATTCCCTGTGTGCGTCCAGAACGTTCGCACTTGTCAGTCCTCCCACTTGCTTTGTGAGGAGAGTTCAAGTGTTGGAAAACTAAAGATCCCCGTGGTCGGACACAAGTTTTCCGGATCTCCAGCGTTCACTTCAGACCCCGTCCTGTCACGGGAAACAGACGCGTCCCGCCGGCCCTTGAAGTAACAAGCTCGCTTCGCTCACCCCGGCTCTGCGGGGCCGAATGACGCAGCCGCTCGCTCGAGCTCTCCCGGCCACGGAGCGCGTGCGCAGGCGCGGGAGAGCCGCGTTTTTGGCTTGTGGGTCAAGACTGACCGCATGGATGTTTGAGACGCTGGCGTGGCTCGTGCCCGTTAGTGTCATGCTTCTAGGACGGCGTTCCGCCTGCCTCGTTCCTGGGAGATGGCAGTGACGCCGTGGTGACCCCGTGGTGACCCCGTGGAGCAGAGCGTGCGCAGCACTTCGTAGTGCTGGGACCGGCTCTGCCCCGGGATCGCTCGCATTCGCAGCACCGGGAGCTGCTGGGCTAGTCGGTCAGTGACAGGGTGAGCGCGGCGTCCTGCGAGACGCGGGGCTCCTACAGGGCAGAAAGGTCGGAGTAAGGAAATTGAGGCCTCTTCAAGGTAGAAAAGCGCTAGTAGTACTTCTTGGGGGAGGGGGCGGTTGACATCATAAATTTGAATGTAAATGCTCTCGAGTTATTTTAGAGAATCTTACACGTCCCGTTTTTACGGACAGTCTTATAGTAGGTATGACAGTGCTGGAGAACAGCTGCCAAATGCTGCAGTCAATCGTTTTAATACTCCAGCAGTTCTTACTTCGCAGTGGGCTCCATCACGGCTCGTGTATTCTTTGGTAGTAAGTTTGGTGCTCGTTGTTTACGCGGGCCGCCATCAAAACATCCCTAGTTTACCCCTGAGCACGATGCATTCGAGTCGCTAAAATTAAAAATTAAATCTTTATTTTTCTAGTCCGTGCGTATTAGATCTTGTGGCTATTTGACCCTTTGTATAAATAGGTACTGAAATTGATAGTATTTCTTTGTTTCAGGAAAGTATCTGAGGCAAAAGAGAATTGACTTCCAGCTCCCCTATGACATCCTCTGGCAGTGGAAGCACAATCAGGTACAGGGCCTGCCTCCTCTCCCAGGTCTCCTTCTCAGGGGTGGGTGGAAAGGAGTGAGGCCTCGCTCCGCCTCCGTGTTACGCTCTGTGCTCTCATCTTAGGAAGTATCGGGACTGTCCCTGTGAAGGTTAGAGACGAAGAAAAATGAATTTGCATCCATATCTGACGTGACCTCTTTGCCTTAACTCATGCTTGAGAACAGCAGTGAGTGTCTGCTTTCCTGGGCAACTTCTGTTTCTGGTCTGCACTTTCTCTGTGGTAGCAGAGCTCCGTGCTGTGAGGATCCTGTGGGATGCACATCCCAGGAGGGTTTAGATGAGCTGCCAGCAGCACTAAGAAATCTCAGGCTTTATTTTTGTTGGCTCCTTCCCATCGGTTTGGAATTTATTTTTCACATACAAAGGAGATTCTCCTACCAAAGGAAATAGGAAAAATGTTTAACACGCATATACTTTTAAAAGATCTTTATGTTGGGAACTAAAAATGGGAAGGTGCTGTTTTTCTCTGCTTCTTCCCTAATGGAAAAGTTTCCCCTGGCAATTTTTGTAGTTAGCCGTAGGCCCAGGCCTCATGTTAAGAACAAACATCAGGAAATAGAAGTTGTCATACAAAGGAGGTGAACAGGATCCTGACCTTTGCCAAAATTCCACCAAAGTTAATTTTGGAAATCCAGAAGCGGTGGACCTTCCCCTCTGCATTCTCTTCTCTTGGTGGCCTCTCTTGAATTCTAAGAGGATCAATTTGTTAGATATCTGTCTCCGAGTTCATGACCATGAAGGAGACGGTGCTCTGACGGTCTCTGCTGAGAAATGGAGGTGGGCTGTTTTTTGCACCCTCACCGAGACCACAGTGCTGCCTTCCTTCGTCCTGCCTCTTACTGGACAGCACTGGCCAGCTGATCACCCTGTTCTAATACCTTCCTTTTTTCCTTTTTTTTTTTTTCCTGAATGCCTTCTTAATTGCAATGAGAGCTTCCTTTCCTGCCTTCCCTCTCCCCTGTATTCACTAAATTAATTGCCTTAATTAAAATGTGAAAAGTGTTTTTCTGGAATACCCACCCTGAAAAGACCAGGGTACTCATCTTTTTAACTTCATGTACTAGCCAGACCATCTCAACAAGCCCTTTGAGTGTTTTCCTTTCTTTTCATAGAGGCAAACTGAGTCTTAATGTATCCAAAAGAGTAGCCTCGTCCTGCAGGGTGGTTTCCCCGCAGGGTGGTGTGCGTGTGCGCCTGGCTGCAGCGCGCACATATTCCCGGGAAGCTCTTCCCCGTTTCTTCTCTTGTTGAATCTGTTTCTCTCGTCCTGATCCAGTAAGTCACTTCTTATTTCAGGGTAAAAAGTGATAGCACCAAGAATTTCCCTCAAGTGTATCCAACCCAGAAAGTCTTTCTTATAAATATTCCCATACGAGCAGAGTACGTGAATAATTTCTTATATTTTTAGTGATTGATGCTGCTGTCTGGTATTTGAAGTTAAATGCTATATCGAGATTTTTCTTTTTTTTTTCTTCTAGCTGTACAAAAAGCCAGATGTCCCACTATATAAAAAAATCCGTTCAAGTGAGTAACTTGAGAGCTATTTTTTTCTGCCTTCATATCATCAGTGTTCTTCTTAGCCTAGCACTTAAAAAATTATCCTCTATGTTCACAAATTACTCTTTGCTGTCTTCTCTCAAGATGTCTACGTTGATGTCAAGCCCCTTTCTGGTTACGAGGCCACCACCTGTAACTGTAAGAAGCCAGAGGATGACACCGGGAAGGGCTGTGTGGACGACTGCCTCAATAGGTACTGTACTCAAGTGACTTCTCTAAAAGCACGGGCTTCAGGGTAGATGACACTTCATTTGGAGGGAAAAGTTAAGCTCTTTTATTTCCTCTCTTGAAGTTGCACAAAGCTATATAAAACCTAATTGATGGGTCTTGGGCTGGTTCGGCAAAGTACCATAGACCTGGTAGCTTAAACAGCAGAAATTTGTTTCTCACAGTGCTGGAGACTGGAAGTCCAAGGTCAAGATGCAAGTATTTGATGTCTGATGAGGACCCACGTCCTGGTTTACAGACAGCCACTCTCTCCCTGTGTGTTCACAGGGCCTTTCCTGAGCACATGCTTGTGGAGAAGGAGCTCTCGTTCCTCTTCCTGTAGGGCCACTAATTCCTTCATGCAGTTCCTATCCTTACACCCTCATACAAGCCAGCTGCCCTCCCAAAGGCTCTGCCTCCAAATTACCATTACACTGGGGGCTAGGGCTTCAGCTGTTCATGCTGGGGAGACACAAGCATTCAGCCCACGACATCAAGTATTCAGGAAGTTTTAGAGAATTTCCTAGGTCTCCGTACATAACCAGGGAGCAAGGTAGGAAGGTGAGGAGGAAGAAAGGCATGGTGTACCCTGAGGGAAAACCGGGCTGGTGAGCCGCTCGCGTATGCACACAGGTGCACATGTGCTGACTGGGCCAGCGGCTCTGACGAGAGGTGTCCATGCTGTCGCCAGAGAACGAAGGTGTGGGGTCCGGCTAGTTTGGCGACCAAAACTATGATTTTACTTTGGGGCCATCGAGTTCTAAATGACATGGAGATTTCAAAATGGAAATGTCTGATGGAGACCCAAGAATGGAGATCTAATTTGATGGGTTTTAGTCACATATGCAAATTTATAGTAAAAAAGAACCAGTGAACTGGACAACAGTAATCCCTCTTCTGGATAGTTTTCCTGGCCATAGACGACTGCTTCCCCAGTGTCTGGTCAGCTGTGCTGGGGGCCGCGGGAATCCATGTTTTAAGACCTCCTGTAGCCGCGCGCCAGCTGGGGCTCTCTGCTCACCACGGCGTCGGCGCTGCACGTCTTGCACACGCGCGCACGGTTGCAGGGTCACAGCTGCCGGCCTGGTCTGTGCTGTGCGCCGGTTGTTCTGCACTCACAGATGTTTTCTGCGTATGCTTTTTTTCTTTTTTGGTCTTTTTTTCTCTTTGTATGTATATACACACTTTTATGTGTATATGTGCATTGTGTGTATCCGGTGCGGTTCTCTGACCTTCCGCAGGTTGACATGCCCAGTTCGCCGTCCCCCTGCGCTTTGTCTTTCCAGTTATTCCCAATGTTTTCTATTAAAAATTGCGTTACTGTACTGTAGATTCCTCTCTTTTTTTTTAACCCTTAAGGTGTATTCGGAGAAGAATTATCTGTGCAGACTACGTGAACATCTGTGTCACTCCTACTGTACATCGTGCTGACTATAGACCGCGCACTTACTGTGCCCAGTGGCTCTCGTGAATTAGTGCCTTAATTTGCGGGATTACCGCCGGGATGTGAATATACTCACTTCCCTGTAGTTCACCTCCTTTAGGCAGTCACATCTAACTTCATTTTTGTTGCTTTAATATTTCATTGGTTTAATGTTTGGGACCATCATATGTCTTTAAAATTGCTTAAATTTGCATTCCTTTCTATGCATTACTCTTTTTTTATGTGATATTGTATCGTCTATGAAGTTGCCATAATATAGCAGCCATCACATTGGTGAGCTCCTCTCTTTTTCCTGGTAGTCTAATGAGATAGGTAATAGTTTTATATTTTATAAATGAAGGATGTTAGAGTTTGGATAGTAAGTTGCCCATATTATATACAGCACTTAACTGACAAACAGAATTTGAACCCAAGTGTGTTTGATTCAAAACTCATGTTCTTTCCACTGTATATACCGCTTATTGCATAAGTCATTAGTCTTTTAACGACGTAGAACTGAAATCTGAATGTCTGCGTTTCCACAATTACGTTGGTTATCTTACGTCATTTTTTTATAAAGAGTTTTATTTATTTATTTGACAGAAATCGTAAGTAGGCAGAGAGTGAGAGGGAAGCAGGCTCCCCGCTGAGCAGAGGGCCCGATGCGGGGCTCAGTCCCAGGACCCTGAGACCATGACCTGAGCCGAAAGCAGAGGCTTTAACCCACTCAGCCACCCAGCCGCCCCTGTGTTGCCTTTCTTTAAAAAAAAAAAAAAAAAAAAAAAAAAAGTCAAGTACGGTGCTGCCAACTTTGTGAGACTATGAACCCTACATATTCATACATCTAATGAAAAAGGGGAAAATGCCAAATACCTAAGAAAAATGAAAATATATTATTCAGTGGATGCTTCCATATATATTTAAAAGTAACCCACATAAGAATTTTAGTTAAATGGAGCTACCTAAAATGTCTTTCCTGTCATAGTAGTTAAGGCATTGTAAATATTTGTGGGGAAGACTCAAGGATCTGTAAGATTCAGTTTTATGTCTATGTAAAGCTCATGTAGCCCAAAGGAAACTGAATTCAGGACGGTCTTTAAAAACAAGTAATGGGTTTTTATAAAATATTTTTAGAACATGGCCTCCTCTCTTCTAAACACCTTCTAGGAATCATCAGCGTTGTTTATAAATTCTATAAGATCTTCCCTGCTTAATACTTGTGTCTGTACACCATCCATATTGAACCCATTACTGCTCCAGAACATTCCATGTTCCCTAGAGCAGAGTTTCATAATTCATTTCAAGCTGCTTTTCAACCCTGTGTCCATTTGTTCACAGCATGTACAGAGCCCACCCTCTCAGCGCTCACAACAACAAACATATTGTATAACAAAGCCAAATACTTAAGGGGAGGTAAAGGGGTATTGCCCAGGAAGCCTTATAATGCCACCGGAAGCAGTGACTCCTGAGTTCACAAGCCACAGACTGAACGTCAAGGTCTCTCCCTGACTAACCCCTGGGGGCCCTGTCTGAGCGCCTTTGCTGAGTACAGTTTACTTCCACTTGTCCCCACAGGGAGCATCTCCAGGACCCTTCACCTTTTGCTACAGAAGAGCAGTAGGCCTTCACATTCTTGGTCCCAAAAAGTAGGGAGGGTCCTCTCCCATGCCTCCAAGGCTCACTCCTTCCTGACCTGGCACGATTTCTAGTAGGACGATTTTTCATGTGAAAACCGTCTCTACTCACGGGAGATGATCTGACCTCCATAGCTATTAAGTCAGTCTCACTAATACACTTGCCAGTGACTCTTTTTTTTTTCTTTTGATTTTTTTTTTAATTTATTTATTTGTCAGAGAGAGAGGGAGAGAGAGAGAGTGAGCACAGGCAGACAGAGTGGCAGGCAGAGGCAGAGGGAGAAGCAGGCTCCCCACTGAGCACCACACCGATGCAGGACTCGATCCCAGGACCCCGGGATCATGACCTGAGCTGAGAGCAGATGCTTAACCAACAGAGACACCCAGGCACCCCTCAAATAAATCTTCAAAAAAAAAAGTAGGGGTGCCTAGGTGGCTCAGTGGGTTAAAACCTCTGCCTTCGGCTCAGGTCATGATCTCAGGGTTCTGGGATCGAGCCCCGCATCGGGCTCTCTGCTCAGTGGGGAGCCTGCCCCCCCCACCTGCCTCTGCCTATTTGTGATCTCTGTCAAATAAATAAATAAAATCTTTTTTAAAAAGTACTAAACTGTATACTTAAAAATATTTATAGTGTAAAGTTTATGTGTTATTTTACCACAATTTCAAAAGAAAAAAATCTGTAAATGCACATCAGCTACTTCAAAATAAGAATGCTATGTAATCTTCAAAGTATTAATTCCTGTGGGTTGTAGTTTTATTATAGTTTTATTCTTAGCACAGAGCTAAATAGGATAACCTATTAAGCTAACCAGGATGCTTAGTGGACAGTTAGCTTAATAATGTATTCAACATTTATAACTTCATTTGGAAATTTTCAGTATTATTAAGTTTCGCCCTTGTGAACCTTGTTAACCCATCCAACCTTGATAAAATAAAAATTTAATGTATTTTAAAAGTTCCTGTAAAACAAAAATGGGTTCATGAAGGCATATATAATATTAATTGGCATACAATTATCTCTTTTCTTTCTAGAATGATCTTTGCCGAGTGTTCCCCCAACACTTGCCCCTGTGGTGAGCAGTGCTGTAACCAGAGGATACAGAGGCATGAGTGGGTGCAGTGTCTAGAACGATTTCGAGCTGAGGAAAAAGGTTGGGGAATAAGAACCAAAGAACCCCTGACAGCTGGGCAGTTCATCATCGAATACCTCGGGGAGGTTGTCAGCGAACAGGAGTTCAGGTACAGTGGTGAATGATGATACTGCAGTAAAATGGCAAAGGTACCAGATGAGAGTGTAAAATAGAAGATTTCAAGTTTACTTTGAACTTAATCATTAATTGACTTTCACTTCTTCCTCTCCGCTTTAGGAACAGGATGATCGAGCAGTATCATAATCACAGTGACCACTACTGCCTGAACCTGGATAGTGGGATGGTGATCGACAGTTACCGGCTGGGGAACGAGGCCCGATTCATCAACCACAGCTGCGACCCAAACTGTGAAATGCAGAAATGGTAAGGAAGCAGGGGAAGGTGAAGTCGCAAATCCTGAGAGAGCAGAAGGCATTGAGGGTATCAAGAGATGAGTGAGCCTTCAGGGTGAGTCCGCTTTCACAGCACCTCAGGTGACTCTCCCCAGGCAGAGTTGGCTGCTGCTCTTTCTTCTCTTCATCTTAACTCCTCCCAGAGGAACGTAGCAGTAGATATGATGATACAGTAGTAATGCCTAAGACGTAGCAACCCTGTGTGCCCGGCTCTGTGTAACATGTTCCCGCTGGCCTTGTCACAGTGAGAGACAAGAATGAGTAAAATAGATAAGAGTCTAACTGAAAAGCAAAAAATTACATCTAAAAAACAATTGAAAAGGGGCGCCTGGGTGGCTCAGTGGGTTAAGCCTCTGCCTTCAGCTCAGGTCATGATCTCAGGGTCCTGGGATCAAGCCCCACATCAAGCTTTCTGCTCAGCAGGGAGCCTGCTTCCCCCTCTCTCTCTGCCTGCCTCTCGGCCTACTTGTGATCTCTGTCAAATAAATAAAATCTTTAAAAAATAAATAAATAAAAATAAAAAATAATTGAAAAAAGATAATAGGAGAAGATTCTGGGAAGATGGTGGAGTAGGAAGCATCAGGAGTCTGTCTCCCCTTAGATAGTTACACTGGCAGAATCTGTCCGGTGGAACAATTTGGAGTCTGTTGAAGGCCTACAACCACTAGGGGAGGCCCGAGATGGTCAGTCACCTTCCTTATAGTCAGTTCAGTCAGCGTCAACTCTTAGAACCGTAGCAACTCCCATGTCTACCCCCAGCCACATGGAAGGTAGCTCTGCATGCATTCCAGCAGCTTGCACACAGATTGCAGATGCTAGGATGGGTAAGGAGGACCCTGTCCTCTAAAAATGGGGAGTCTGGGCTCTGATTGCTGCTTCTGATCACAGACGTGCAGACAAAGATGAGCAGCCATTGTGGTGGCCCCTCCCACCATTGTTGTAAGCCCCTCTCCTGCCACATGAAGTGACTTCCAGGAGACTTGAAGCGCCAGGGCCCTATCTTCTCCCCTTCATTTTTCACTTTTTTTTTTTTTTCCTTTTGGGGGCTAGATATTGAAGATTAGGGCATGTGAGCCTTGGGGAAGTTGGGAGAACCTTATTTCTACCACATTATTAGGTCCAAATTTGCAGTATTCAAGGAAAAGTCACATGGAATACAAAGAAACAGAAAACTGTGGCCCATTCAAAAAATACAGTCCAAAACAATCTGTCCCTAAAAAAGACTCAGTGGCAAATACGTTAGACAAAGACTTTATAAAACAAATCTCCAAAGGTGCTCAAAGAACTAAGGGACAATGTGGAGAAATTCATGACAATGATGTGTGAGCAAAATAGAAATATCAGTAAAGAGATATATAGCCTAAAAAGAAACCCAAAAAAATTCTGAAAAGTACCATAATTGAAATGAAAAGTTCACAAGAGGGAGTTGGAGGCAGATTTGAGCAGACTGAAGAATGAAGCCATGAACTTCAAGATATGACTATGGAAATTCTCAAGTCTGAGGAACAGAAAGAAAAACATTGAAGGAAAGGGAACCGACCCTAAGGGACCTCTGGGACACCATCCAGCAGACCAACATACACATTATGGGTGTCTGAGAAGGACCAAAGAGAAAGAGGCAAAGAGTGTTTGAAGAAAAATTGGTTGAAAACTTCCTCAGTTTGATGGAAGCCGTGAACACGAAGCACAAAGCTCACTAAACTCCAAGTAAGATGAACTCAGAGACACACAGCAGGAAACATAGTCAAACTTCCAAATGATAAAGAGCAGATCTTGAAAGCGGCATTAGACAAGCAAGTCATCACATGCGATAACATTACGTGCAGATTTCTTACCAGAGATTTTGGAGGCCTGGGGTGCCTGGCTGGTTCAGTCAGTGGACCCTGTGACTCTTGATCTCGGGGTTATGGATTCAAGCTCCATGTGGGATATAGGGATAACTTAAAAATAATATCTTTAGGGGCGCCTGGGTGGCTCAGATGGTTAATAAAGGTGGAGGCATTTCACTCCCTGATTTCAAACTGTATTACGAAACTATAATAATCAAAACAGTATAGTATTGGCCTAAAAATGATATGAATTTAATAGAGAGCTCAGAAGTAAACACATGCTTGTATGATCAATTAATTCACATCAAAGGAGCCACAAATATATCGTACAGAACACGAAGTCTGTTCAATAAATTGTGTTGGGAAAACTGGACCTCTGACTATATCATACACAAAAATCAAGCCAAGAGTATTAAAGACTTAAAAGTAGCATCTGAAACCATAAAATTCCTAGAAGAAACCGTAGGGGATAAGCTCCTTGACATCATTCTTGGTGAAGACTATTTGGGGTTGACACCAGAAGCAAAGGGCAACAAAAGCAGAACTAAGCAAATAGGACTACGTCAGACTATAAAGTTCTTATGCAGCAAAGGAAAACATGAACAAAATAAGGCAACCCACAGAATGGGAGAAAATATTTGCAATTCATATATCTGATAAGTGGTGATACATGGAATCCAGAAAGAACTCCTACAACTCATAGCAGCATAGCATATCACTACCAAGAATACAGTAATACTGAAGATTTTTTAAGATTTATTTATTTGACAGATCACAAGTAGGCAGAGAGAGAGAGGGAAGCGGGCTCCCCGCTGAGCAAAGAGCCCGATGCGGGACTTGATTTTAGGACCCTGAGATCATGACATGAGCTGAAGGCAGAGGCTTAACCCACTGAGCCACCCAGGCGCCCCAAAATACTGAAGATTTTAAGAGAATGCCGCAAACAGTTGTACGCCAGAAGATTGGATTACCTAGTTGAAATGGACAAATTTCTTCTTTTTTTCATTAGCATATAATGTGTTATTAGTCCCAGAGGCACAGGTCTGTGAATCGTCAGGCTTACACACGTCACAGCTCTTAGGATAGCACATACCCTCCACAATGTCCATCCCCCAGCCACCCCATCCCTCCCCTTCCCCGCCGCAGCTTCAGTTTGTTTCCTGAGATTAAGAGTTTCTTAGGGTTTCTCTCCCTCCCCGGTCCCATCTTGTTTCATTTTTCCCTCCCTGCCCCCCATGGCTCCCCGCCCTGCCTCTCAAATTCCTCATATCAGAGAGATTATTTGATAATTGTCTTTCTCTGATTGACTTATTTTGCTCAGCATAATACCCTCTAGCTACATCCATGTCGTGGCAAATGGCAAGATTTCAGGGTTTTGGGTGGCTGCATAGTGTGAAATGGACACATTTCTTTTTTTTTTTTTTTT